>JBBBDQ010001172.1:337500-382500 GCA_037127315.1 Ascarosepion bandense | reverse complement strand
CTGATCTGAGAAAGAAATAGAAATCGATTACACCCTATAATTCCGGTGGGACTAAAACTAACTGTATGGTTTCAAAATGAAAACTAAAGCAGTTGATTCAATTCATTTACATATATATATATATATATAGTTAAATATAAGAGACAATGAATGTCTATTATGTTTAATCATAAGCCGTTCTAAACGTCGTATTTTGGCTTTAATTTCAGTTGAAAATAAAGACATAAATTCTCCAACATTTGGTGGATGTTATTGTATTACCGTCTAAATAGCCTCTCTGAAGATGGATCATGTGAGCCAAAAGCTTAGAAGCAAATTAATAAAAAATTATCCAAATGTTGGAGAATTTTTGTCTTTATTTTCAACTGAAATTAAAGCCAAAATACGACGTTTAGAACGGCTCATGATTAAACATAATAGACATTCATTGTCTCTTATATTTAACAGTATATGTTTAGAAAATTATTTGCTGCCTCGATACACTATATATATATAATAAAAATCTAATGATCACCATAATCGATTCCGTCTTGAAGGAATGTGGCATTTTTAAAAAATTGCTTAAAATAACGAGTGCTTAATTTATGAATACATTTTAGAGGCCACCCTGTAGGCATAAAATACCAGCAAAAACTTCTTTCAGCTGAACATAATTCCGTATCATCAAACTTTAAACAAAGAAGCCAATTTTTAAAGTTAATTGCGACTTTTCTTATCTGTTACCGACTGACGTACGAATTTAATACAAATGGAAATGAACAACTAGAAACAGAAGCTTACTGTGATCTACATTACACTGAAGAGAAAAAACATTACAACCAATGATAGTTGGAAAGAATCACAACTGCTTACTATCATCAACTGTAGGCGCATATACTTTGTTATGCGTTGAATGCCACAGTTATAGAAAAGAAAAAAAAGATTTGAATGGCTGAAATAAAGGCACAATTGTTATGACTGGAAGACTAGGTTGGAGCATTTTTGACACAACACCAATTGCAGGGTTCAGGCATAGAGAGCAACTAAAAATGAACTATCAAAAAAAAAAAAAAAGGCGTTAAACAGTCAAAACTTATCGGTGCCACAAATGAATGTAAGCTTTCCTGCCAAATACGAACCAGCTAAAAAGATAAATTGGTACAAATTAAACCAATATTTTATTATGGTGAATGTGTGCCACAGTACATCGATCCTTGTTGCATATTAGGCGTAGCATTGCTACAGTATCTGTGCTGACTAATTTCCACTGTTGAAAACATATTCAATGGATACTCCAATATCGGAACTGGAACTTGTATTAATGGAAGACGGTCGTCTGTTTTAATGAATCTTGTTTTCTCCTAAGTAGTGTAGACAGCGTTGTTATACTGAGGAAAGCATAACACCACAATGCACTTTGGTGGGAAAAAAAAGAATGCAGAAGCATTGTCAGTATTTGGTAAATGTTCAGCTTGGAAGCACTAGTCCTACCATTCATGTGAAAAATAAGGTACCTCAAAACCATTGAAGATTAAGTAGTTTTTCAACAGTTTTATACGAAGGCAAGACAATGACGTCTTTTATCAAGACAATACAGGAATTATACGGGAATGTTTCCGAGAATATGAAGATGAAATTGTTGCTGCATTGCCCCATCCACCAAGATTCCTAGATCTCAATTCAATTGAGCACTTATAGAATGTGCTGCGCCAATAAGTTCACTCAGCAAAAATTCTACATCTTGAAGACTTTAACCCTCCGACATTACAGTTTGGTGATTGTACAGTTCACAAAAAGTTTTCGCTTAAAATTTAGCAAAATTTCTTCTGGCAAGATTCGAACCTGCATACTCCCATATACCGGGGAGATGTGGTGGTGTATTTTACTACTCAACCACAGAAAATATAACAGGGACCAAAGTCCGAATTGAGCAATTCAGATATATGTTCTCTAGAATTTTTTAGAACATCTATCTCTGTTCGGCAAGATAGATATTTTCCAAACAAGATTTCTCGAACATGTCCAGAATAGTGGATAAATAAAATGTACTGTTTAATTACAAAAAACATAAAGCAAAAAAAAAACAAAAAAAAAACAACAACAAAAAACAAAAAAAAAAACAGACTATCCACTCAAACACGAGTATCTATTAAAAATAAACAAATAAATTTAAATAAATATGTCTTGTAATAACAATTTCGTAAATTTCCGTATAATCTCGTAATATTGTCTTCGTTTGTTTACATTAGGATACGATACCGAGCAAAAATAGATGTTCTAAAAATCTGGAGAACATATATCTAAATAGCTTAATTCAGAAATTGGTTACCGTGATATATTCTGTGGTTGAATGTTAAAACACACAATATGTAATGGTGGCATTTTACCGTTATATAGGAGTGTGCTGGTTCGAATCTTCCTAGAAGATAAACATTTTCCAAACAAGGTTTTTCGAACATCTAAGCCGGTGGATAAGTAAAATGTACCATTTAATTATAGCAAAAACAAGCTATACACTCAAATATGAGTACCCATTAAAATAATGTTAAAAACAAATGTATATAATTAAAATAAAGTTTAATTAAAAACCACTGGCAACGTTAACGTTCTTATTTAATTTTTCTTATTTTCATAATTTTTCTTGTGAACATAAATTATGTAGAAATTGTCCAAATTGTTCAAATAATTTTGTATGTCCGAGCACTTCAGGCTATACTTCAACTATGAACACGGCTACAATATGTTGACCGTTTTTGGAAAATTAAATATTCCAATGATTCTATAAAACATTAAAAAATTCATGCTTGATAATGACTAGAAGTCGAGCCGAGAGGATTGATCTTCATTTTAAACCATTTCACACCAAACAAACCAGTCAATGTCACTAAGACGCAAGAGATTACTGAGTATTAAAGAATATGAGAGAAGAAAACGTTTATTATGGAGCGAGAGCAACAAAAAAAAAACAAAAAAAAAACAGGAATTAAGAAGACAGAAAATAGCAACTGGCATTACGTTCAAATTTTTAAAGATCAAAATTGACTGGGAAACAAGAAACTGGAAAAGAGTTCCTCAAGTTAGGATATTTTATACTGCATAGCAGTTCGGCACTCTATTTTTGGTTTACTTCAAATCTCTACTTCATTTTAGAAGATATTGTCCAGAATCACTGACATATGGAAGGACTGATATTACATAACTCTTCAACTCTCTTTTCTTTGATTGTGTAGCCTCAAGTTTCCATTTTATTTATGAAGAAATTATTCAGCATTCACTGACATATACGTAGATTGATATTAAGTAAATCTTCAACCCCCTTTTCTTTGGTTCTATAGCCTCAAGTCTCCATTTATTTGTAATGAAATTACTCAGTATTCACTGACATATAGGAGGATTGATATTACGTAAATCTTCAACCCTCTTTTCTTTGGTTCTATAGCCTCAAGTCTCCATTTATTTGTGATGAAATTACTCAGTATTCACTGACATATAGGAGGATTGATATTACGTAAATCTTCAACCCTCTTTTCTTTGGTTCTATAGCCTCAAGTCTCCATTTATTTGTAATGAAATTACTCAGTATTCACTGACATATAGGAGGATTGATATTACATAATTCTTCAACCTTATTTTCTTTGGTTCTGTAGTCTCAAGTTTCTATTTCATCTGTGAAGAAATTATTTAGCATTCACTGACATATAAGAGAATTGACATTACGTAATTTTTTTAGCCCTATTTTCTTTGGTTCTATAGCCTCAAGTCTCCATTTTATTTGCGAAGAAATTTTTCAGCCTTCACTTACATATAGGAGGCCTGATGTTACATATCAGTTTTGCCGTCTTTTCCTAGTTACTAACGAAATTAGTTACGTAATATATAATTCAATTTCTTCTTTTATTTTATAATTATCATAACTGTTCAAAAACTATATACTCTTAGGATTTGATTACTTCATGATTCGGATAAATTAAAACTGCTTACTTCTTAACCATTATTTTAGTAATTGCAGTATCATTCTTTTTTTATGTGCCGTGTCCCTTCAAGACGTAGGCGTCCATGGCGCTTCACATTTTCCTGTTCCTTGTAGCTATTAAAATATTCTATCATGTTATTTCTTCTAAACCCTGCTCTATCATACATTTACTTAAGCCCATCAAGTATACCACGCGGTGTCTTTCGCTGTCTCTCTTTCTCTCTCTCCGCCGTTTGAGTATCAGATTCTCCAAACTTTCCTTCCTCATTACTTGTCCCAGAAACTTCAGCTATCTCTTCCTGATGTTAAGTATAAATTTTCTTTCTTTTCTTTTCCATTCTCGTTGCTGATATGTTCGAGCCATGGTATCCCCAGCATCCTTCTGTAGAACCATATTTCTGCTGTTTCGAGTCTTTTCCTCATCTTCCAGGAGAACGCCGAGGATTCGCGACTATATAGGAGGACAGATATCCCATAACAGTTTACTACTCTTTCCTTTGTTTCAAACGACATTTTTCTGTCTTTCAATACTCTATTCAGCTTTTGGAATGCCTCCTTCGAAGGCTTACGGCCTATCACGTTTAATACACCGGTTCTCGCTCGATCACTGAAGTTAAGCAACGTTGAGTCTGGTCAGTACTTAGATGGGTGACCGCTTGGGAATACCAGGTGCTGTAAGCGTATAGTGATGGATGTGCGTTGTGGTGCAGTGAATATCGGCTCGAAAAGAGAAATCGGTGAACCGAGTTCGAATTCCAGTTGAATACCCTGCATTCACTTAAGCACTGATACCCTTGGGAAAGGTATTAATCCGTCCCTTTCCTCCAGTTATGGGTTAAATAACAAAGGTAGGACTTGGGGACTCTGCTCTTAAAAACAAATTCCCAATGAATCTTGATACTCGAAAAGAAAAATGTTGTAAAAATGACCTTACCCAAAAGCATTGGTTATGACCTTAAATGATCCCATAAGGATTGATAGGTCGTTGAATCTCGAAACAAACAAACAAAAGCATCCTCCGGCCATACCACTACGCCTTCGAATCTTATTGTCGCACTTTCGCTCTTGCGTTATTTCTGTACCTGCTTGATTTTAGCATCCGTTACCCGTAAATGAAATCTTGGGCTCCTCTTTTTGCTGTTGACTATGCATTCAGTTTTCTTGTATTTTTAGTCCTTTCTTCTCGTTGTCTTTCGTTACCTTCTGTAGGAAATCATGTATTTTATTTTTCAGTGTCTGCTATCAACACTATGTCATCTGTGTATCTTATATTGTAAAGATTGTGACCGTCAATGACGAATTCTGGCAAGACTTCTAGTTATGTCAGGATAGGTTTAGTAAATTCTGTGGAAAGACACATCCTTGTTTTACATCCCTTTCTATTTTTGTATAGGTGCTGAGCTCAATTCCTGTACGCATGCAGGTGGCCTGCTACCGGTATCGGTTTTGGCAATATCATTAGATATACAATTTTTAGAGTGAAGGGAAAATGCGATATTCTCATCTAGTTAATATGTAATTATCTTACTTCAACTATAATTATACAGTGGCATTGCAGATGAGTTTCATATGATCGCTATTCACGTGTCGTATAGAGTGGCATGGGTGGGTGTGTAAGTGTTACAAGAGCTTGTACTCGAATATACCTTGGTCACAGTTCTTACGAGATGATAATGCTTTTCAGAGTATTGATAAAAACACTTAAATCCGGAAAAAGTACAAACATGATTAACATATAAGCTCTACTTTGTATTGAGCACTCTTTATAAAAGTAAATGCATGAACAGTGGGTTTTAATTTACCTGTTCTTTCACTTCCTTATATATATATATATATATATATATATATATATATATATATATATATATAGTAGCAGTTCTCCATTTTTGACCAGACCTGGTTTTTGTAAAAGTAGAGAATGGCAGGTGGAGTCATGTACTTGCTGAAGCGGTAAATGGATCCGACTATTTTTCAAACATCTTTAGCGATGAATTGCATTTACAAGTTCCATTTAACAACACTTAAAACCCCTCTTGAAAATGGTTAAAGAATTGGCCAAAATTTATGCGCTTTTAGTGATGTTAGTTTGATTTTTATTCTTTCTTTGTGAATAAACCCCAGTATATCTATATATATAAAAGGCAATTTGGGAGTCTGTGTGTGATTGTTTCCTATGCACGCCTACATTTTTTAAGCTACGCCATTCAAACTATTTAAGGACACATATCTACAGGGAAGCCAGGTCGACACATACTTTTTGAGTTTAAGTTCAGCAATTTTCCCTTTCGCACTTTTTGGCCAATGGACACGATTGTTTAGATTTGCTCCGTAAAACATCTAGGATCTAAGATGGTTACGTCACAGAAATCAAATCGCACGTCTCAAACGCGACTAAAATATTTTTTTATTAAAAAAAAAGAGCCTTCATATTTAATTTTTATTCCGACGTTTTACGTCACAGAAATCAAATCACACGTGTCAAATGCGATTAAAATATTTTTTTATTAAAATATATATATATATATATATATATATAAGACTTTATATTTAATTTTTATTCCGACGTTTTAAAAATTAATTTGGTCAACAAAAAAAAATGTGAATATTTTTCCCCGTAATTTTGAAACGAAAGAAATATTTTTTTAAAAAAGGAGTGTTTTTTTTTTCAAACAAAAACAAAATATGTAAAATAAAGTGGCATCTTCTCCTACTACTAAAATGTTCTGAGTTGCACGGGCAACGCCGGGCTATGATGCTAGTATATACTACAAAGATGTGCATCCTGTACAAGGCTCGAGTGCGACTTAAGATAATTGGTTGCAGCAGAGTAAGAGGCACTGCTCCTTCGGGTATGTGTGGAAGATAACGGTTCACCCTATGTTAGATTTGAATAAGTTAAGATTGTAGCCTTCGGGGAAACCGATTTTGTGGGAAGAAGCTGCTCGATTGGAACTTATATCTCACCAAGAGAATACGAAGAGAATGAGTGTTGTTCGCTAATTAGCCGTGAAATTTAGGACTGGTGGAAATAAGTAGTGTGATGTAATTCATCTGAACGCACTCTATCAATATGACAGAGGCTTGCGACGTCTCGTCCTTGAGAAAATGGATGTAGGGTGTAAAATAACTCTTTACCTGCAAAGACGCGGAGACGCCTTTGAACGCTATCGAAATTAGAAAGTGAGGACTCGATAGCTCCTTCCCCAAAAAAATGGTAGCCGTTCTCCATTTTTTACCTAATCTGGCTTTTGTAAAAGTAGAGGATGGCAGGAGGAGTCATGTACTTGCTGGAGCGGTAAAGGGATCCGACCATTTTAAAAACATCTTTAGCAATGGATTGCATTTACGAGTTCCATTTAACAACACTTAATCCCTCTCTTGAAAATGGTTAAAGAAATGACCGAAATTTATGCGCTTTTTAGTTATGTTACTTTGATTTTTATTCTTTCTATGTGAACAAAACCCCAGGATAGTGTTTTTTTTAAAAGGTTTACAAAACATAGGTGCATTCCATTTTTTTCTGTTTATAGTTTAAATAGTTAATTTTTCTTCATTAATTAAAGCTTAAATGACAAAAGAAATATTTCAATAAATTCTGTTCATCTTTTCAGCTTACCTTGTGTATTCTTTTTTAAAAGAACGATTCCGTTTTTTATTCAATTTTTTCAAGAAGAATTCTTACCACCTTGAATCTACTGTAGCTGCTGGTTCAACTGCAAGAAAATGAACTGATTCTAGATGTGAATATTCCGGATCTGGAAGAAATTCCCATTTTAACTCTGAAATTACAGAAATTTAAATACCTGGGAAGTGTTTTAACAGAGACCGAAAAATGCGACACTGAGATCCGACGGCGTATTGGTATGAACAAGGATGAATTTTGAAGGCTGAGTAATGAGAGACAAGAAGATTTCACTGGAAACAAAGAAAATAGTACTGAACTGTTATGTGATGTCTGCTCTTCAATATGGCAGTGAATGCTGGACAGTCTTATCAAAAATGAAAGAAAGATTTGAAGCGACTGAAATGTGTTTCAACAGAAGGACGCTGAAGATACCATGGAGCGAACATGTGAGCACCGACAAGGCTTTGGAGATAATGGAAACCAAAAAAGTTTGGAGAATTTAACATTCACATGGCGGATAAGGGAAAGAGAGCGGGAAAGTAACGCGAGACATACTTGATGGGCTTGAGCAAGTGGATGGCAAAGCAGGGTTTGGGTGAGATATGAAGAGGAAAAATATTAAGAGCAACAAGGGATAGGGGTAATTGGAGGTCCATGATCTCCTACGTCCCGAAAAGACACACGACACGTAAAGAAAAAGAATTCTTGTTAGCGTCGTATTCGCATCGTAAAGACGAACTTTTATCTGCAGCAAAATTAGTGGTCAACTTCCCTTCCTTAAAATTAGTGGTCAACTTCCCTTCCTTAAAATTAGTGGTCAACTTCCCTTCCTTAAAATTAGTGGTCAACTTCCCTTCCTTAATTCTTTTTTTTTTTTGTACTGTTTTGTTTTTGTTAGACGCCGGTTACAATTTTGCAGTGAAAGCGTTAAAGATACAGGAACGTTTAGTTTTAAATATAAATGTTTAAAAAATTGACATCTGGCGTACAAGATGTGTAACCGAGCCGAACTAATTCACATAACTATTGTTTTTTAAATTAATTAATTTTTTTATATCTATTGTTTTTAACATCCCATATTTTATCAGCATTAGTTTTTTTTTATAAGCATATAGCCCCAAGCAAAGCATTTTACTGCCACTGTTTTGCAAGGGGTTACATAGGAGGAAAGTTATGAAAAAGAGTGACAGGTTATAGGGGGTGTCAGAAAGTGGGCAAGAGAAGGATGAGAATACTGATGATAGTGGAGTGGACAGAGAAGAGAGAGAGAGGATGCAGGTCAGTGAGATAGGAGATGACTATTGACTTTATATTTAAATTCTTGGAGATTGTAGCTGTCGGGAAAGCAAGTAACTGGAAGGGAATTCCACGGGTTGGAAATGCGAGAAAAGAAGCTACTGGAGTAGAATTTGCGTTTACAATATATTGGTTTCACAGTGAAAGGGTGGAACCTAGTTGCTAATCTTGTTGCTCGAATAAATTTATATATAGGAGGCACCAGTGAGCTAAGTTCATTGGAGCAGAAGCCGTGAAAGTATTTGTAGAAGAGACACAAGGAAGCCACATAGCGCTGTATATTATAAACCTGTATATTATATTTCCCATAGATCGATACGAAGATATATATATATATATATATATATATATATATATTGTTAAATATAAGAGACAATGAATGTCTATTATGTTTAATCATGAAAGCCGAAAGCTTAGAATTATCCAAATGTTGGAGAATTTTTGTCTTTATTTTCACCTGAAATTAAAGCCAAAATACGACGTTTAGAACGGCTCATGATTAAACATAATAGACATTCATTGTCTCTTATATTTAACAACATTTGTTTAGAAAATTATCTGCTGCCGCGATATATTAAATGTGTCTGTGTGTGTGTGTCTGTGTGTGTGTGTCCGTTACCTATGGACTCCGAAACGGCTGAACCGATTTTCTTTCGGGTTATAGAAGGAGTGGTCCGATTTTGATCAAATTTGATACACTCATAGACAAAGACATAAGAAACGATATTCAGAAGTTTCAAGGTTGCAGTTCTTACAATAATGCAGAACATCGATTATATATATATATATATATATATATTTTAATTCAGATACTTCAATCCAAAGGAAAAAAGCAGGAAGGTAAATTCCAAAAAACCCGATCCTAATTAATATTAAAAATTTATTTTAATATTAAAAAATGATACAGGAAGAGAGCTCCATGTAATAAAATATTACAGAGCAAATATATATATTAAAAAAGGATTAATTCAAAGATGTTGAATGGCCATTTCGATATGACGATCCCCACGGGGAGCGACACATCACCTCAGCAACAGAAAAAAACCTTTCAGAAACTGGAGAAAAATTAGTCTACTTTTCCTTTTTAAATAGATTGCAAAGAAATTAAAAAATAAATAATAATAAAATAAAATAAAATAAAATAAAATAAAATAAAATAAAAATAAAAATAAAGGGAAAGAAAAAGAAAAGGAAAAAGAAAAAGAAAAGGATAGAATAAAATCAAATAAATAAGAAAAGAAAAAAAATTGACATCGTCTGGGTTTGCAAAAAAAAAAAGGGGAGAATGTAACTAAAAATTAACAGACCCCGTGTTGAATCATTTAAAGCAACACGGAAAAAAGTTGGTAAGAGAGATAAAAGAAGGAAGGGAGGGAAAAAGAAAGAAACTAAAGAAAAAAAAATTTTTTTAAATATTACATTTTTTAATTTCTTTGCAATCTATTTAAAAAGGAAAAGTAGACTAATTTTTCTCCAGTTTCTGAAAGGTTTTTTTCTGTTGCTGAGGTGATGTGTCGCTCCCCGTGGGGATCGTCATATCGAAATGGCCATTCAACATCTTTGAATTAATCCTTTTTTAATATATATATATATATATATATATATATATATATATATATATATATATATAATATATATATATATAAAGGGTAAGATGTTTGTGTGTGTGTGTGTGTCTGTTTATCTGTCTGTATGTCTTTAGGCTGAGTCTGAGCTCCAGGACCATGGATTAGTTTTAAAGCTTTCATTACACCCGAGCAACGCCGGGCTATACTGCTAGTATATATATATATATATATATATATAGCTAAATATGAGAGACAATGAATGTCTATTATGTTTAATCATGAGCCGTTCTAAACGTCGTATTTTGGGTTTAATTTCAGTTGAAAATAAAGATAAAAATTCTCCAACATTTGGATAATTTTTTATGAATTTGGTTCTTAGCTTTCGGCTCACAAGAGCCATCTTCAGAGAGGTTATTAAGACGGTAACACAATGACATCCACCATCACCGACAATTTTATTTTGTGTTGATATAAAACTCCGCTAGGCAACGGCAATAGTTAACAAAAATACCAAACGCAGTTCGCAAAATAAAATGCTCATGATTAAACATAATAGACATTCATTGTCTCTTATATTTAACAGTATATGTTTAGAAAATTATCTGCTGCCTCGATACACTAAATAGATAGATAGATAGATAGATAGATAGATAGATAATAAACAAAGATAGATAGATAGATAGATATATAGATAGATAGATAGATAGATAGATAGATAGATAATGAGCAGAGATAGATAGATAGATAGATAGATAGATAGATAGATAGATAGATAGATAGATAGATAGATAGATAGATAGATAGATAGATAGATAAAGATATAAACAGACACTACTGAGATAGATAGATAGATAGATAGATATATAGATAGATAGATAGATAGATAATAAACAAAGATAGATAGATAGATAGATAGATAGATAGATAGATAGATAGATAGATAGATAGATATCAACAAAATGAGATAGATAGATAGATAGATAGCTATCAACAAAATGAGATAGATAGATAGATAGATATAAACAGACACTACTGAGATAAATAAAAGGATAGATAGATAGATAGATAGATAGATAGATAGATAGATATCAACAAAATGAGATAGATAGATAGATAGATAGATAGCTATCAACAAAATGAGATAGATAGATAGATAGATATAAACAGACACTACTGAGATAAATAAAAGGATAGATAGATAGATAGATAGATAGATAGATATCAACAAAATGAGATAGATAGATAGATAGATAGATAGATAGATAGATAGATAGACAGATAGATAGATAGATAGATAGATATCAACAAAATGAGATAGATAGATAGATAGATAGATATCAACAAAATGAGATAGATAGATAGATAGATAGATAGATAGATAGATAGATAGATAGATAGATTAAAGAAATGAAACAGAACAAAATAAGTAACCGTCTGTAGAACAGAGTTCCGACGAGTTGAAACGTGGCTCCTTTTGCCTTGGTTTGAATGCGCTCACGAGTTTCTTTTTTTCTGCCATTCTCACTTAATACACTTGTTTCGCGTTTCTCCAAAGACCTGAGCTTAACCTTCAAGTGCAAAATCATCTGTTGTAACTCATTTTCAACAGTTGTTTATTTTTCAGACACGATTATAACTCACGCACAAGGCAAATCTTTTGCGTCAATTGCAAAAATGATTTTGCAAACGATTTGTGCAAAGAGAAACATGATATTTTTAATCATAATTTTGTCCCAAACATTCCAGATTTTCTCGGCGTCGCAGCCCGTCTTTCGAGTTCAAAAATGCATCTGCACACTTTGCTGCGTAAGAAAAGTTTTGATTAAATATTTGAAATGTGGCTGTTCTACAGAGATCTAGTTCAGTGGTTAGAACTTCGGGCTGTGGTATGTGAGTAATAGTTTTTAATGTTATGCAATTGTTACTGCTCGTTTCCGAGTGTGCACCCGTCTACTAAGGCGGCTAGTCAATGCCTATTACGGGCGTCCACTGAGGTGGCTAGCCAATCCCTATTACAGACTTCTGCTCAAGCGGCTAGCCATTCCCTATCATAGGTTTCTGCTCAGGCGGATAGCCATTCCCTATTACAGGTGTCTGCTCAGACAGCTGGCTAATCTCTATTACAGGTGTCTGCTCAGGCGACTAGCCAATCCCTATTACAGGCGTCTGCTCAGACGGATAGCCATTTCACATTACAAATGTCTGCTCAGGCAGCTAGCTAATCCCTATTGCAGGTGTTTGCTCAGGCAGCTAGCCATTCCCTATTACATGCCTCTGCTTAAGTGTCTGCTCTGAGTGATCATTTACATATTACAGTTTCTTTGAGAGAGAACATAGTTTGGAACCAAGCCAGTGTTTTGAACAAAGCCAGTTACGATTACTTTACTTTTGACTTATTACTAACACAAGCATTTAACAACTTGCAAACGTTGTGTAACTCGATCCCGGGTCTCATCGTCAGAAGACGAACGTTATATCCACTCGCTCGCGTATCATCAGATGACATTTATTTTGATATGACATTTTCACAAACATTTTAATATCGTACTATACCATATGTGAAAATGTTTTTGTTTGTAACGTTTTTCTGCATCAGACTTATCTCCCTTGTCTTCGCTATGACAATGGTGAACTCTTCTATTGTGCTAACGAAATCGGGTGGTGAAAAGACCGATTCTATGAACGTGCCGAGTATAACAATAATAGAATGAAAGCATATTTAAAGACTCATACATGTAAACGTTTTAATAGTCGTAGTTTAAAATTTGACATTTTCGTAAACTAATATTGATATAAGATCCTATTCTGAGCATAAAATGAGGTTTCAGTTTCTATTCTTATCAAGTAATAAACTGACCCCCCTATTAGAATTACTAATTCATCATCATTTATCCATCACACCCAATGATGCATAGGGCAGCGACTTTTTGTTGCTGTTTCTGTAACAAACTGTTTTTTACGGGGCAGGATTGTTATCCCTTCACCCAACCCCCAAAACCCAAACCTGAAGAATCGGTGGACCATTCTTGGTTCTTACGTTTACAGCACCTGGTATTCCCACATGGTCACCTATTTAAGTACTGACCAGGTTCTATGTTGCTTAACTTCGGTGATAGGACGGGAACAGGTGTATTCAACACGATATAGCCGTAGACAGAATTACTGCTTACTGATATAATAATTGGATGTGCGTTGTGGTGCAATGGATATCGACGCGAAACGACAAATCGGGGAACCGAGTTCGAATTCCAGTTGAATTCATGGCATTCATTTACGCACAAATACCCTTAGGAAAGATATTAATCCGCCCCTTCTCTCCAGTTATGGATTAAATAATAGGACAGATTGGATTCATTCGCCTTGGCTGGCAACCAGTCTACCGCAGAATGCAATGGGAATCTAGTGCAGGATAATCTTTTGCCCAGTCAGTCATGTTTCTTTCGAGACATGATTGCCCAATGCGTGTATCACGTATGACAATTAAAATTGGACTGATTGACTGATATAATAATTGAAAATACATTTAAAATGCAAATATTAGGTAAACAAAAATTGGTAACCAGAGTTAGGCCACTTGATAAAGGACATTTCCTGAACGAGATTTTGACATGGTGGGAAATAAAAAAATGACAGCTCACCGCAAAACTCGGACATCGTTCACACTTTTGAACTTGAAATAAACAGCTGTTAAGTGGATCTCCTTGTCTTTCATAGTGAAACACCCCATGTGGAAATATTACACTAGATTGGCAACAAGGTATCATAAATTCACATTTGAATTGGCTAGATGTAAGTTCTGTGCAAAGAGTTTCTTTTCTTGCAGTTCTTGCTAGTGGAATTCTCTTCCAGCTCCATGCTTTCCAGCTAACTTATCTTTTGTCCTCTTGATTACTCTTCTCTTTTTCGCACCGTCTTAATAATGTTTCTCTTTTTGTCTTATTCTTTCACACTCAGAAAACCTTTGCGTCTTAGTAGCTTTACTACCTTGCGTGCAAACAAGTAAAGAATAGTCAAAATTGACAGCATGTTCTGTTCAGTAATTACATGAATGAGTTCACGATACCTTCAAGGATTACTCTTTACGCACAGGCTTACAGCCATATCACGTTGAATACACCGGTTCTCACTCGATCACCGAAGTTAAGCAACGTTGAGCCTGGTCAGTACTTAGATGGGTGACAACTTGGGAATACCAGGTGCTGTAAGCGTTTAATGACGGACGTGCGTTGTGGTGCAGTGGATATCGGCTCGGAAAGTGTGGTGCAGTGGACGTGCGTTGTGGTGCAGTGGATATCGGCTCGGAAAGTGTGGTGCAGTGGACGTGCGTTGTGGTGCAGTGGATATCGGCTCGGAAAGTGTGGTGCAGTGGATATCGGCTCGGAAAGAGAGATCGGTGAGCCGAGTTCAAATTCCAGTTGAATACCCAGCATTCACTTAAGCACTGGTACCTTTGGGAAAGGTATTAATCCGTCCATTCCCTCCAGTTAAGGGTTAAATAACAGCCCTTAAAAACAAATTGATACTCGAAAAGAAAATAATATTACTAGACACAAAACTTATATAAAAATCAACAATAAATTGTTGAAAGAAAAAGGTATTACCAATAAATAAAATCTAGTACGAAATAAATGACCCATCTAGGTTGATATGCCATAAAACAAACAACCAACCAACTTTATGCACAAGGTGTTTTTAAATTCAACGTTTTTATGCGTGTAAAAATATTCCCAAAGTATTATGTACAAAAAGCTTGGATTATTTATAGAAATTAGCCAGAATTATTAGTTTTCTTTTTAATTAGCATCAGCTTCAGATTAGCAACAAAACTGAGTACATTTTTAGTATGAAGCGAAGGTTAAATGTTTTTAACGCAACTTTAATAAGAATTAAATAACTGAATCTTTTAACTCTCATTCAAATTATATTTTAACCATGAAATAATAAGGAATTAAGACTGAAACTTGTGAATTTGCTAAACGTGAACAGGCTCAGTTGAAATTACCCGAGGTTAAAAAAAAATCATCGGTATAAAAAACAAAACAAAAAACAAAAAAAAACAACAAAAAAAACAAACAAACAAAAAAAACAAAAAAAAAAACAAAACAAAAAACAAAAAAACAAAAAAAAAACGGCTACATCCAAAATTAGGATCGACAAGATTAAGGGACTAAATCTGGCTTAGGAAGCCATAAAATAAATTAATCCTTTTTATTTTTATTTGTTTTTAATAATTTTATAATTTATTTTAACAGTTTATTTAATTTTAGCGATCTGTTAATATATGCAATGACTTGCCAAAGGCATAAATTATAATGAACGATTCTGAGCGAATACCGATCGTACACGTATAATGTTAATGTATTACTAATGATTTTACTTTAGGAAAGCATTGCAAATGATTTGTATAAATAAAATAAAAACACGCATTGGAAATAATTTTATCACGTAAATGAACTGTAAATGATTTTATTACATACATGCATTAATGTGGAGAGAAAATTCTCATTGACATTGAAGCATTACTGAAAGAATTGGGTTATAATATATATTTGTGGGTTATCCCACTTGGCTCTGCCAAAACGTCTATGTTTTTATAATATATAATA
This sequence comes from Ascarosepion bandense, assembly GCA_037127315.1. Lineage (NCBI taxonomy): Eukaryota > Metazoa > Mollusca > Cephalopoda > Sepiida > Sepiidae > Ascarosepion > Ascarosepion bandense. Next base: position 366,453 of record JBBBDQ010001172.1, on the reverse strand, counting down.
TATATGCATATTATATATGCATATATATTATATGCATATTATATATGCATATAATATATGTCACTGGGTTATAATATATATTTGTGGGTTATCCCACTTGGCTCTGTCAAAACGTCTATTAAGAGCCACTCTTGAAGTTCGTATGAAGGCAATCATATTTTCACTATTGGGCATCTCGAGGTGCTGTAATGGTTAACAAGCTTGTCTTGTTAGAATCATCGCAATTGATTAGCGATTTCGATCCTAGCTGGTTGCCCCATACGTTCGGCTTTGTGCCGCATCTAAGATGTACTTAGAAAATCACCATATTCTCATCATTGCTCTTTTTAACTCTAAATTTCAGATGTAGTCAATGTAGATAAAGAATGCTACCGATAGGGTGCATTCTCCTTCTAGGTCCTCTGTTGAATTTGAACTCTCTCACATACACAAATAGACACACACGTGCCTAACACACACACACGCTTGTTAAGCACTCACACGCACACATTCTTATTATTACTAGTTTTAATGTTTTCTTTCTTTCATTGTGTACATATGTTATTCCTTTTGTTAATAACATGCATTGTCGTTTTTTTTAATACTAGCAGTATAGCCCGACGTTGCTCGGGTGTAAAGAAAGCTTTAAAACTAATCTATGGTCATGGAGCTCGGGTTTTTTGGACGTTGGCACGAAAGACTAAAAAGCAATTATTGTTTCCAGTTAAAGTGAAACCGTAGACTGAAAGAAAAATGAATGGATGTAAGTCAAATTTTGATTTCCTGGTATCGATATCAAATAAGTTTTTTTCGTCGTAAACTGAATTTTGAAGGCTAAATAAGTCCTCTGAGTAAATGGCATCATGGCTGAGACTAAAAACTACAATTATACCTACTTAGAGCCAAATCCGAAGCAAAAACTAATATAAAAGGGCTGAAAAAATATAAACATACAGGCAGATAAACAAACACACACACACACAACAAACATCTTGCCTTTTATATATATATATATATATATATATATATATATATATATATATATTATCGATTTTCTGCACTATTGTAAGAATTGCAACCTTGAAACTTCTGAATATCGTTTCTTATGTCTTTGTCTATGAGTGTATCAAATTTGATTAAAATCGGACCACTCCTTCTATAACCCGATTTTTTCGATTATCGATTTTCGATGTTTATCGGGGGTACCTCGATATAAAATCTAGCTAAGAACATTCGAAGACGCTTATAGTACAACTGTGTAATTTTTCAAGAAAATCGGTTCAGCCGTTTCGGAGTCTATAGGTAACGGATACACACATACAGACACACACACACACAAAGTTCCATTTATAAATAAGTTTAGATTTATTGTTCTGTGTTTTTTTATTTTTAACCCGGACTCAGATAGAGTCCGCCAATATTGTTTGCAGAATAAATGTTCTATAAGCCCATAAATATTTAATATAAAATGTCTATACATCTTGCAAACAAAGAGGTGCTACCCGCAACATAACGGTGATTTATTTCTATGCTAGTATCCCGCAACAGATTCATTTATAAAATAATTCGATAGTTTTAATTACTTTTTTTTATGTATCATTTAATCTTTATTAATTTTCAAAAATTATTTATTCTTTGTTTTAACTGGGCCAATCCAAGTTAATTTCGCGTTTCCACATACGGATAGGCATTAAGAGTGTGATTCAAAATTAGCAGACGACAATCATCCAGAAGACTTTCATCATTAATTTTAATATTTATCAGGTTTTAAAAAAGCAAAACAGTTTCTACATTTTCAGCTCAACTAAAATTCTCCTAATCAGTATTTAATTACGTATCATTATTTCTACTGTTATCTGTCTTTCGCTTTTAGGCATTCAGCCCGGGGATTTTTCTCCATGTTTATCTTTTTTTAAATGTAATTAATCGCAGATTATAGCAATTTGATTAAACGAATTAATTAGTTGATTTAATTAACCATAATTTAATTTTAATGCAATCTCACTTCGGTAGAAATGGCGCAGAATCATATCACACGACGCTAAAATGTCGAACGGTGACATGTTCGATACGAGGTATTTGTAAATTATTGCTAACGGCCATTTTATTTGGAGATTCCATTTTCATTTGGGCAAATTCAAGAAACTGACCAGAAGCCTTTTCCTCAGAAAATCTAACTATTTTTTTTTAAAAGAAAAACATTTTTTACAATGGCGTTCACCCTGTACAAGGCCCGAGAGCCACTCGAGTTAGCCGAATGCTGAGTAAGAGGTATAGTTTATGCAGACATGTGGGGAAGATAACAGTTAACCCTAGACTTGAACAAATTAAGATTGTAGTGATCGAGGAAGCTGATCTTGGAGTCGGTTTGTGGAAAAAATGATCAGGGAAACAACCTCTTCAGAGTCGGTTCCACAAAGCAACGGTTTATGAAAAGCTGCTGCTCAAGTGGAACTTACCTCTCACCAATAAAATATGAAATGAATGAGGGTGGTTCGCTACAATGTGTGTCGGATGGCAGGTCATAGTTGTGAAGTTTAGAACTTGTAGAACTTATAAATGTAGTTCGTCAGATGACTTTCCATGGAATTAGCGATAGAACAGCAAGAGTCTTGCGACGTTTCGTCTGTGAGAAAAAGTTTGTAAAATGGAAAATATTTCATCACCCTAAAGGAGGCCGACACACTTTTGGACTCTATCGAGGCTGGAAAGTGAAGTCTCCTGTCCATAACAGTACTCCATTTTTGGCCTGATCTAGTTTTTTTTAATCATATCGCCCCGAGTAAGGCAGTTTACTTCTACTGGTGTGCAGGGGGTTACATAGAAGGAAAGTTATGGGAAAGAGTGACAGATTATAGCGGGCGTCAGGAAGTGGGTAAGAGAAGATTGAGAATACTGATAAGAGTGGAGTGGATGGAGAAAGGAGCATGAAAGAGGTTGCAAGTTAGTGAGACAGAAGATGACAACTGACTTTACAATTAAATTCTTGGAGATTGCAGTTGTCGTGGAAGCAAGTAATTGGAAGGGAATTCCACAGGCTGGAAGTACGAGAAAAGAAGCTCCTGGAGTAGAATTTGTGTTTACATTTTATTGGTTTCACAGTAAAAGGGTGGGACCTAGTTGCTAGTCTTATGGCTCGAGTAAATTTATATATAGGGGTCACCAGTGAGCTAAGTTTGTCGGAGCAGAAGCCGTTAAAGTATTTGTAGAAGAGGCACAGGGAAGCCAAATTGCGCAGGTGAGAAAGTGACTGTATCTGAGCTGCCAAGTCGGGATCGGGATCGATCACACTGCAAACATTGTAAAGGCAAAGAATATCAAGAGGAGTCAGGTTGAGTTTAAGTCCCAGTAGGCGCTCAGGGTCAGTTAGTTAAGTGCCATACGTGATACACGCTTGGGCGATCACGTCTCGAAAGAGACATGACTGACTGGGCAGAAGATTATCGCGCAGAAGGTTGCCATTGCTTTCTGCGGTAGACTGGTTGCCAGCCAAGGCTAGAGAACATAACCTGTCTTATTATTTAACCCATAACTGAAGGGTAGAGACGAATTAATATCTTTCCTAAGGATATTTGCGCGTAAGTGAATGCAAGGAATTCAGCTGGAATTCGAACTCGGCTCCTCGATTCTTCTTTCTGAGTCGATATCCACTGCACCACAACGCACATCGGCGCTTAGGGTATTTATCTAGATTGGAGGTAGTTTTGGATTTCGATTGGCAATGATCAAATATAACTAGTTTGGTTTTCTAAACATTGAAACCAGCCAGTTTTTCTCCGACTGAGTGGTTAGACGAAAAGTGTGAGACATCTATGAAATGTATTCAGCCAGTTAAGTGCCATACGTGATACATGATTGGGCGATCATGTCTCGAAAGAGACATGACTGACTGAGCAGAGTTTCCCGCAGTTGATTGCCATTAATTTCTGTGGTAGACTGGTTGCCAACCAAGGCTATAAAACCAAATTCATCCTGTTATTTAACCTATAATTAGAGGGAGAATACTTTTCTCAAGGGTATTAGCACTTAAGTGAATGCAACGAATTCAATTGGAATTAGAACTTGGCACTTCCATTTCTACGTTCCGAGCCGATAAGCACTGCACCACAAAGCATATCCATGTAATATCACATGCTCATAAAATGTAATATCTCTCGGAAAAAGGCTACATGCAAAAGTGATATTAAATTAAATACTGACATAGTTTATTTTTTATTAAAATATTCTCTGTAATTTAAGAAAATTCGCTGAATTATATCTAATTTATAATAGTTACATTAAATAAAAAAGCAATCAAGCGTTGCCGTCTTCATTGGGTTGTCCTTCCAAACATAGGCCATCTTGTATCTCCATGGATTCTTTTTCTTTATCTGTGAACTGCCATGACTTTTTTTGAAAAATAATGGAGTGGTTCTCGTTGTCGTCTCCACAGTTTTGAAAATATTTTTTTTCTAGATTGACTATCACCTAAGACTTGAAAGACCAGTCTAATCTTCTATTTAACCCATAGCTAATAGGAGACAGATTCATGACTTTTTCCGAGAGGAGGAGTGTGAAGTGGATAAAATAAACTAGACTGAGACTTGAAATCGACTTTCCGATTTCAATTTAATTGCTGATAACCGTCATGCTGCTCACCTGTGCTCTGTGCGTGGCTTTTCCGTCCAATATTCTTGTTTTAGGTTGCTTGTTTGTTAAGTTTTTTTTCTTTTTTTTTTTTTGGCGGGGCGGGGGGGACTTTTTAATCCTTTTTGTATCCTCCGGCCATTTTTCGCCATAAACGAAATAAAAAAGTCTAGATGTTATCAAGATGTTACTTTCCCGACGAATGTTGAGAATATCATAGGGAGAGCATGTGACAAATAAGGAATTTTAGAGAAGAAACGCATAGCGACAAAAAGGGCTTGGAGAATTTAATACTCACAAGGTGCATCGAGAGCAAGAGAAGACAGGAAAGTTACGGATAACGTAACGAGAAATTTCAACGAATAGAGGAACAATTATCACAAAGACAAAAAAGGTTCATACAAGAACAATTGTTGCTAAGGCTGTCGAAAGCCATGATCACTCACATATATAGCACATAGAAAGAAAAAGAATGAACCTCCTTATCATGTCTGAGTAAATGGTGATTTTCTAAGCGCAGCTTAGCTGTGATACAAAGCCGAAAGTATGGAGCACCCAGTGAGGAACGAACTCACTACTCAATTGTAATGATTCTAACAAGACAAGTTTGCTAAACGTTAAATCAGGTCGGAGCAAATGGAAGGAGTAAGTTTAAGTTTGAGTTTTGTTTACTGACATATCAACCTCTGTGGGTTATTTAATGCCAAGAAGGTAGGGTTTGAAGGTATTTTTTTAAATGTTCGGTTATAGTGAGAAGGTTGATTTAGTCAGATTTTAATAATTTTTTGTTTTTATTCTTTTTTATTTTATGAAAATGAAAATGTCTTCTAGTTTTGTGTTCGAAAATGTGTTATAGTAATAATTTTTTCTTCAAAAATGTATATTTTTTGTATATATTTCTATAAAAGTCTATTTTTATACTTTCATAGTGTTTTGACTCCAGTTTGGGGGTTAACTATTTACCCATATCTGGGAACCTAACAGGTGCTACCACTCCAGGTCAGGGTGAACCTGGGAACAACAGCAACTAAGAGGTAGTTCCATGCTCCTCACAACCTCCCAATCAGAGGCCTTGCTGCCGGATGCAGTTTACCGTCATACCCAGGACCTGAAGGAGTAAGACGTACCATAAAGGTAAAGACGGGTTATAAAGTTGCAGGTACTGCTGTGAGAAACAAAATATAGGAAACTGTGGAGAGCCATAGTTGCTCACAACTTGGTGGGATATAGTACACAGAAAGAAGCATTATAACCCAACTTAATAAGATTGAACATGGCCAAGGATGCATTCCAAAAGTTAAGCAGAGACAAGCAAATTTCGTTGGAAACAAATAAGAGGGTACTGGAATGTGTTATCTGTCCTTCAATATAGCAGCAAATGCTGGACAATCTTATCAAAGATGAAGGAAAGACTTGAAGCGAGCGAAATGTGGTTCCACAGAAAGATACTGAGGATACCATCGACCGAAAATGTGAGCAACGACAAGGTTTTGGAGAGGATGGATACGAAAAGAAAGCTGATACGTAACATCAGGAAAAGATAGCTGAAGTTTCTGGGACATGTAATGAGGAAGGAGGGCTTGGAGATTCTGATATTCACATGGCAGATAAAGAGAAAGAGAGACACTGGAAAGCAAGGCGTAACATACTTGACGAGCTTGAGCAAATAGATGGCAGAGCGAGGTTTGGGAGGGGTAACAGGAGAAAGCATGTTACGAGCTAGAAGGGATAAGGAGATGTGGAAGGCCATGATCGCCTACGTTTTGAAGGGACACGACACATAGAAGAAGAAGAGGAAGAAGAAAAAGAAGAAAATATCACAATGATAAAGAAGTGTCATAAAAGTGTAATCGTTGATGAAAACAGCAACAGAGGGGAAGCTGGGGAGAACCATATCCATTCAAACTGAGAGTGTTTGTTGTACGTGTGAGTGAGTGAGTGAGTGAGTGAGTGAGAGAGAGTGAGAACGCTAGGAATATCATTGAATGTTGTGGAATCATGTTCTGAAAATACTTATCATACGAACCACGACAAGTACTTAGGCTCGATTGTCCCCAAGAAAGAATTCCTGACCTGACTTTGAAAATTTTCCGTGATCTGAAATTACATGTTTTTCCTGATTAATACTAATTTAAACATCAGTCCTGCATGCAAGCAGATGTTCTAGAAGACAACAGAAAATCGAGAAAGAAAAGGCGGAGAACATACAACCAAAAACGTTGCGAAGCAAACAGCAGAAACGAAGAATATAGTCAGGAACAATAATAGATGAGGATTACAGCCCCACATCTAAGACATGAAGCCTCTGTGTTGCTCTATTAACAAAATAAATTGTCTTATGGAAGAAAGTGTCTGTGCTATGATCATAACGAAGATGGTAGTTACTGCGAAGAGACGCTGACCAATCTTTTTTTTTTCCACTCCAAGCAAAGCGATAAAGACAGACACTTCTTTTTTTTTAATCATATCACCCCAAGCAAGGCGAAAAACGCCACTGATGCGCAGGGGGCTACGTAAGAGTGAAAAAACTGGAAAAGAGAAAAACCGGAAACCACATCCTAAACAGGAAACAAGGGATGAGCCTCTTCACCTGTTCAATAGACGTGGGTGGAGTGTGAACCGGGCGATAGTTTAGTCTATCTACTCCAATTAGTTTAGTCTATCTACATAACTGAGCGATGGCAACCGAGATACGATTAACGAGATCCCATAAGTCCGACATGCAAGATTCGTCTATGATTTTCTGCCCCCACCACCACTTACTACTTGGGTACTTATATAGTGTTTCTGCCTTACCTATGGTAATTTGGCAGTTATTTACATATCACTGCATATTTACTAGTCAAATCGAGCAGGCACGCGATCGCAATTGTTAGAATGTTTTAATATTGATATGCAATGAAATAAAGCTCTTGAAACAATGTATTGAGATTAAATAAAACGGAGATTATTAAAACACTTACAGCACCAGATATTTCCAAGCGGTCATCCATCTAAGTACTGACCAGGCTCGGCTTAATTTCGATGATCGGGCGAGAACCAGTGTGTTCAACGTGAAGAGTAATGGATTACTGATGGAATTGAGGAATCAGATATTTCAGTTCGAATTCATGTCGAGTTCATTACATTCACTTATACGTTAATAGCTTTGGGATATGTATGGATCCAACTCTTATCTCCTTAGCTATGGGTAAATAGTAGAAGAACAGACTGAGTTCTATAGTCAGTGTAGGAGAAGGAAAACCCTCAATTCAAAACTGTATGTAGCCCTAACGAAGCACATACTACGCAGCTAAGGGAAGGCTCCTTCGAATTTACTCGGTGATCCGTACTACGGTCGACTCCTCTTAAAAAAAAAAAAAAAAACGAAAGCGAAAATCCAGAATTCACGATTAAAATAGAAGCCAATCAAACATTTAAGTAATTAAAGGCAGTAAATCCACTAAGACTCAAGGGTTACTGGGTATGGAAGAATTAGGAACAAAAAAACATTACTCATGAGCGGGAAGAGAAAAGAGTAATCGAGAGGACAGTAGATAGTGAGTAACATTTCATTTAAATCTGGGTCAGGGTTATTTTTTCCCTCTCGTTTGAGGAACCCCTCCTGGATGACTTCTACCCTTTTCGTGTCCGTCATTATAGGGAATTTGCCGTACTCGCCACGCTTGGCAATGTGGGTTGGCGAAGACTATTTAAACCATAGCTGGTTTGCTTGTGTGGGTGGCCGTTGGCTCATAGGTGCTCTTCCGCTCTTTTTAGGGAATTTGCCGTACTCGCCACGCTTGGCAATGTGGGTTGGCGAAGACTATTTAAACCATAGCTGGTTTGCTTGTGTGGCTAGCCGTTGGCTCATAGGTGCTCTTCCGCTCTTTTTAGGGAATTTGCCATACTCGCCACGCTTGGCAATGTGGGTTGGCGAAGACTATTTAAACCATAGCTGGTTTGCTTGTGTGGCTAGCCGTTGGCTCATAGGTGCTCTTCCGCTCTTTTTAGGGAATTTGCCATTCTCGCCACGCTTGGCAATGTGGGTTGGCGAAGACTATTTAAACCATAGCTGGTTTGCTTGTGTGGGTGGCCGTTGGCTCATAGGTGCTCTTCCGCTCTTTTTAGGGAATTTGCCGTACTCGCCACGCTTGGCAATGTGGGTTGGCGAAGACTATTTAAACCATAGCTGGTTTGCTTGTGTGGGTGGCCGTTGGCTCATAGGTGCTCTTCCGCTCTTTTTAGGGAATTTGCCATACTCGCCACGCTTGGCAATGTGGGTTGGCGAAGACTATTTAAACCATAGCTGGTTTGCTTGTGTGGGTGGCCGTTGGCTCATAGGTGCTCTTCCGCTCTTTTTAGGGAATTTGCCATACTCGCCACGCTTGGCAATGTGGGTTGGCGAAGACTATTTAAACCATAGCTGGTTTGCTTGTGTGGGTGGCCGTTGGCTCATAGGTGCTCTTCCGCTCTTTTTAGGGAATTTGCCGTACTCGCCACGCTTGGCAATGTGGGTTGGCGAAGACTATTTAAACCATAGCTGGTTTGCTTGTGTGGGTGGCCGTTGGCTCATAGGTGCTCTTCCGCTCTTTTTAGGGAATTTGCCGTACTCGCCACGCTTGGCAATGTGGGTTGGCGAAGACTATTTAAACCATAGCTGGTTTGCTTGTGTGGGTGGCCGTTGGCTCATAGGTGCTCTTCCGCTCTTTTTAGGGAATTTGCCATACTCGCCACGCTTGGCAATGTGGGTTGGCGAAGACTATTTAAACCATAGCTGGTTTGCTTGTGTGGGTGGCCGTTGGCTCATAGGTGCTCTTCCGCTCTTTTTAGGGAATTTGCCGTACTCGCCACGCTTGGCAATGTGGGTTGGCGAAGACTATTTAAACCATAGCTGGTTTGCTTGTGTGGCTAGCCGTTGGCTCATAGGTGCTCTTCCGCTCTTTTTAGGGAATTTGCCATTCTCGCCACGCTTGGCAATGTGGGTTGGCGAAGACTATTTAAACCATAGCTGGTTTGCTTGTGTGGGTGGCCGTTGGCTCATAGGTGCTCTTCCGCTCTTTTTAGGGAATTTGCCATACTCGCCACGCTTGGCAATGTGGGTTGGCGAAGACTATTTAAACCATAGCTGGTTTGCTTGTGTGGGTGGCCGTTGGCTCATAGGTGCTCTTCCGCTCTTTTTAGGGAATTTGCCGTACTCGCCACGCTTGGCAATGTGGGTTGGCGAAGACTATTTAAACCATAGCTGGTTTGCTTGTGTGGCTAGCCGTTGGCTCATAGGTGCTCTTCCGCTCTTTGACAAGTCTTGTTTTTGGTCCTGCAGGGTGCCTACGCCATTCTCCTCCCCGAGTTTGCACCCAACGGGGACGCTGATTTTAGTCGCCGACAACCCGATCTGGAGCATGTAGTACTTGATTACGTGGTACCAGTAGCATGCATTTAAATATTTGGAGATTAAATATGGCTGTTGGAAAGCATGACACCGGAAGAAAGTTCCACAGAAGAGAAGCGCGTGAAAATAAACTGTTAGCATAAAACTTAGGGTTACATTTAACCAGCTCAAGTGTAAATTGAAGAGATCTCGATACCAGTCTAGTACTGCGCTTAATTTTTTAACGAGAACGAGAAATCGGGGAGCCGAGTTCAAATTCCAGTTGAATTCATTGCATTCACTTACGCGCAAATACCCTTGGGAAAGGTATTAATCCGTCTCTTCCTTCCAGTTATGGGTTAAATAACAGGACAGATTGGGTTCTATAACCTTGGCTGGCAACTAGTCTACCGCAGAAAGCAATGGTAACCTACTGCGGGATAATCTTCTGCCCAGTCAGTCATGTCTTTTTCGAGACGTGGTCGTCCAAGCGTGTTTCACGTATGGCACTTAACTGAGTAGGTATAATAGCGAAGAGCTCGTCCGAATAATTACCTCGAAAGTATTTATAGAAAAGGCGCAGGGAGGCAACGTTAAGGCGGTGGAAAAGTAACTGAAGCCGAGACACCAGATTAAACAAAAATAATTTCATGTCTTTTCGTCATTAATAATTGCATACCAGTACTAATTGATAATAAAGGACATCATTAATATGTGTTTATCAATGACATAATCACAGTTTCAAATTTGACATTTGTAAATAAAAACATAGTATAGATAATTCTTTAAAAAGACTGATCGATTTGACGCTGTATTTATATTACGAACAATATCCCCTCCCCTAAAATTATTAAAATCAATATTTTTTCGATTCTGACAAAAGTTGTGGTTTGAGGAAGTTCCAATGAATGCTAATCTAGAGAAGTTATTTTTTCTAAAAAAAGCTTCCGTAATTTTTTACGAGTGGACCAGTCAAGTTAATTAGTGCCACTAAGTTTAGTATTACAGGCTAATAGCGGTTTACCAATAATTAACGAGCTAGTCTTTTTATATTCCTTACTGAGCTCTTCAAACTGGTGGCCTTGTGCCAGACTAAGTTGCAAATGAATCGGACGTTTCACTCTTGAATAATCATGAACAGAATAATTATTTGCGTCAGCAGTGAATCCATTTCTCATGAGCACAAAGTCGCAAGTCATCGTGACGAGCGTTTCAAACTGCTGATCACCCCAAATTACACACCCACGCACACATACGCACACACACACACGCACATACACAAGCATCCACGTCTCTCTCTCTCTCTCTCTCTCTCTCTCTCTCTCTCTCTCTCTCTCTCTCAAAAACTAGTTCCGTTAACTTCATTGTAGTTTATACCACCGGCTGAAAGATATGCTCAACAAATACAGATGTGCCTGAGCAAGCGTCTGTAACAGGGATTAGACAGCCGCCTTAGAAGGCAGGTATATTCTCGGAGACAAGTGACCAGACATTACACAGACCTTCAGGTATCTCACGATCGTAACTTAACTTTACAGAATATTTTTTTATGATTTGGGCCTTGTGCCAGACGATACTAAGCTTAGCATAAAAACGCCTGCTGCAGAATGAGGCTCAGCGTGCTCGTCTAGCAGTGACCTACACAATATTTATTAAATATCTGTTGCGCAGATGTTGGAATCTATAATGGCAATGTGCAGACCAAACAGCAAAAAACATTTTCGAAATGCAATTACAATGACTTTTCAGCGCCTGCTGCACCCCAGATAGCACCACGACCCACATATCTGCAGCAGCTGCTGTGGTAAGAGGAAGTCGTGGCAGGGTTAGGGTTAGGGTTTTAGGCATTTGCAAATACGGTAGCAGCAAAAACTAATGATAATGTTTTTTTTCATTCTGCATTGGTGTGTACGTTTTTTGTTTTGTGCATTATTGCTGCTGTTGGTGGTGTTGCGGTGTCAGCAGTGGCGGAGCGGTGGAGGGTGCAAATGCAGCATGCTGTTATTTTTATTTTCATTTTTATTTTTGCTATTTTCATCTATGGCAGGAATTCTTGGCTGAATCGTAATATTATAACCGCTTTTCCCTGTGTAGAGAAATATGTACATTTGTGTGCTCTTTCCTGGTTTCAGCGTTTTCACCCAGTAGAACTTCTGCTGTGTATCTGGAGATTCTTGAAAAAAATATGGGTACAAACCTGGTATATCGGCTTCGATCACTTTCCCACTACCGTAAAGTGTTTTTCCTTTGTCTTTTCTATACATATCTTCATGACAACGCTTCTGATGATTTTTCCTCATTGGTAAATTCTTGTACAAATTAATTGAAACAACTGCTTTAGTTTCCTGTCTTTCATCCGTTTTAGACCCACTAGAGTGACAGGGTGTAATCGATTTCCATTTTTCCTTAGATTAGATCATTTGCAGTGGTATGCAGTAATATATATATATATTAGATAAGCCAACTTTCCCTGAAGATCCGGTTAGGTGAAACCTAGGTAGGTTTGTTGGCTCTTTAGGTTATCTACTTTGTCTTACGTATTGAGCGCTTTTTTGTTATAGATTACTCGTCTCTGTTTTTTTTTTCTTTGGGCTACGTACTTTGACTGATGTTCACGTGCTTAGCTCTTTCTTTTTTGACATTCATTTTTTTCCTTCCGCGTATATACTCGGAGGGTTTTTAGAAACGAGTATAGTGATAAGTTCATATATATATATATATATATATATATATATATATTAATTGAAAAAATGCTTTAGTTTCCTTTCTTTCAGTATACGGTCAGATTTAGACCCACTGGAGTGACAGTGTGTAATCGATTTCTATTTTTTCTCGGACTGTGTCATTTGCAGTTGGGTGCAGTTTTATGAATTTATTTTCGGAGTGCATTATAATATTTTTAGCATTGAAAAATATTGTGTCATCCGTGTTTGTAACAGATTTTTATCATGCCCAGAGACTATTGTCTCGACTGTCAATTAGTTGTTCTACGGCCATTGTCTGCGATGGACGTTGCTCCAAAGAAGCATACGAAAATTGTAACACTGCACGAACACACTGGCAAGCCTTACAGATCGATTGTGGATATTGTTGGTGTCAGCCTCTCAACTATTATTCGTGTCATCAAGGCGAAGAAACAAACTGTACCCATCAGTCAAAAGCGTAAAGGAAGATGCGGCCAGAAGAGAAAAACCACGCCAAGAGACAATGTTTATGCGATCACGGAAAGTGTGAAAGATCCTAGGAAGATATTATTCATTTCGTTTCAATTAATTTGCTCAAGGGTGTACCTTTGTTCATATCTATCTATCTATCTATCTATCTATCTATCTATCTATCTATCTATCTATCTATCTATCTATCTATCTCAGTCCAAAACGTATACGAAAATCGGATCGGCATAGAAAAAAATGTTGTCAAGAGACGACGTATACGTGTTCAGATAAAGTGTGAAAGATCCTAGGAAGTCATAATTCGTTTTGTTTCAATTAATTTGCACAAAAGTGTATATTAACTTTACAAATCGAAGCGCAAAACTAGATTGGCAGCTGGGTCTCACCATTTTACTGTATAAATTGCTTGATGTCAGCGTAAGTGATATTTTAATAATTGCTTCTCTCGCACTTCTCGCTTGTGGAACTCTTTTCTAGATTCTTGCTTTTTTGTTAACTACGAACTTCAAATATTTAAATGCTTAAAAGAAACAAATGGAATTTCTGAAAATTTTACTTTTCAAAACATGACGAAAGCCCGAACTCCATTAAAAAAAAATTCCTACAAGCAAGGCAATAAAGCCACCAAGACACAAGGGGTCACTGACAGCAAAAGAAACCAAGAAAAAGTTATAGAGAAAAAAGGATAATAAAGAAACAGGATTAAAAAAAAAATATTAAGGAGAGAAAAAAAAACGAAAATAAATAAATAAATAAAAATTCATGGAGACAAAGGACAGATTGCATTTAAATATTTCAAGATCATAGTTGACAGGAAAGCAAGAAGCATGGAGAAAGTTCCTGAGGAGAGAAGTGTGAGAGAAGAAGCTTTTCTATAAATATTTTAATGACTTTTTTTTCCACTGGCACTTCTCATATTTAGAAGTCTCTTTCAGCTTCTTGCTTTTCTTTCAACTAAGAACTTCAAACATTTAAATGCAACGTCAATCGTTATATTTCAGTCAGTTAAATGCGATACGTTTGGGTGATCATGTCTCGAAAAGAACATTACTGACTGGACATTATATTTTCGCGCAGTAGGTTGCCATTACTTTCTGTGGTAGTATGGTTGCCAACTAAGGCTATAGAACTTAATTTGTCCTGTTATTTAACTCATACGTGAAGGGAAGAGACGGATAATACTTTTCCTAAGAGTATTTGCACGTTAGTGAATGCAACGAATTCAACTGGAATTCGATGGCAATTTACAGGTGATTAAAAAGAAATTTGTGGGGAGCCGTCATCGCCCATGTTCTAAATGGATATCGCATTCACAAAATTCTAGAAAAGAATTACGTGACAATATATTTATCGGTCAAGCAATTTGATCTCCACTTATTAAGAATGAAATATTCTGATGCTATGGTAACAATAGATATTCCTCAACGGCAATAAATAAATAAATAAATAGAATTAATATCTCTTTAGTAAAGCAAAACTGAAAAATATATTTCCAAAGTATTCTGTTAGTACTTTTCTTTTCTGTAAAACATAAGCACGTTTTGGGTCCATCGATTATTCGGAGATGTTAGAAACAAAGAGGAGAGTACTGGATTGCTATGTGATGTCGGTTCTTCAATATGACAGTGAATGTTGGACAATATCTTCGAAGATGAAGAACAAACTTGAAGCAGCTGAAATGTAATTCTACAGAAGGATGCTGCGGATATCATGGACCGAGCATGTGAGTAATGACGAGATTTTTTGAAAAGGATGGAGACGAAAAGGAAATTAATACTGAGCATCAGGAAGAGACAGCTGATGTTCCTGAGACATGGAATGAGGAAGGACAGCTTGGAGACCCTGTTACTAACAGGCCAGGTAGAGGGGAAAAGAGACAGAGAAAAGCAGCGGATAACATATTTGAAGGATCTAATCAGGTAGATGATGGAACAAGGGTTGCATGATGCAACAAGAGAAAGCGTGCTAAGAGCCACCAGAGACAGAGAGATGTGGAAAGCCATGATCGCTTACGTCCTGAAAGGGCATGGCACATGAAAGAAAAAGAAATATTAGAAACAATGTCGCAGATTAGTTCAGAGAGTTTTCGGTCTTACAAAGTAAAAAGCATGTCAAACAATGCAAAATGAACCAGAAACATTACTGGTTTTCTAAAAAAAAAGAAAAAAAGAAAAAAAGAAGCTTAAAATACGCAATGCAAACATTGTATCAATACACACTGTTTTCACTTGGCTTATCCATTTAAAAAAAATTTCGTCAATGTTTGTCACGGATCAAAACCCTTGACTTTCATTAATGTTACGGACACTTGGACAATCTTGCATTTTATAGTTTCCCTGTTTTAGGAATTTGTACAATTTCGTCATTATGACTGACATTCTGACATCGATTTGCGACAATTACTAAAAGCACTAATTCTCGTTTGAACGCCAAAGTTAAACAATTCTGCAAGCGACCAGTATTTGAATGGTCAGTAAATTCTGGCTTTGTGTCGCTTTCAAATGAGTAAATGCTAAGATATGTAACTGTTATGAGGACTTACCTATATGACACATAAACTCGTCCAATCTATATAAGCAGCAGCAGATCCGTTTTGTAGAAGCAGAGCAAAGGAATAAGCAGAGAGTGAAAGCGGAATCTATTCCAGTAGATAACTCTGATAACCAGACTTACAGTTATGATAAAAATCTCTCATTGGTATATGTTTGTACTACTGTCTTTGTAATATATTTGTTTAACACCATTCCGTCTTTGTGTCTTTATTTCTGGCCCCTAACAAGGCCACAACAACTTGGTGACGAGGTCACAACATTAATGTTATATTTCAGTCAGTTAAATTCTTAATATAGAAAACATAGTTTTAGAGAATAAAGAAATAATAGACAAACTACCCAAATACTCTGCTATAGAGTTCCACTAGTGCGCACAGTGCGCTTAGGACCTCTTTCCGGAAGATCGCCGACTGATCCAGTTCTTTCAAACAGGGTGATTAGGTTTCGAATTACGTTATCGCTAAAAGATACTCTGACATTAAAATGTTGCCGGTATTTTCTCTATGTTTGAAGAATTAATCTTTCACTGGAAATGAGTTTTACTCGTTGCTGGGTATCATATGTAGCCATTTTAATCTCCAAGGGATGATCTGTATCCTGAAAATATAAAAAAATATAAAAAAATCAGAAACGAATAAGCTATGACTTTTTCAAACCATTCAATTTTTTAGTGACATCCGATATTAACGATTTACTCATGAACATTCTCAGACTATTAGTAACCAACTATACAAATGATACTAGTTTATGGACGCACTTCTAAGTATTGAGATAATCTGAGCCTTGTAGTTGATTTCTCCTTTGAAGTATCTCAACAGCACAATGGTAAAAAAAGAGAGGTGGTAGAAGACAAACGTTGCTTCGAACTACAAGGGATAGGAAGTTGTAGAGAGCTGTGATCACCATCGTTTTGAAAAGAACCGTTAGCATAATTGATGAAATATTTAATTCATCCTTTAAGTAATGTCAAATATCTGATCATGGATTTTTTTAATCATATCACCCCGAGCAAGGCGGTAACGCCCTTGATGTGCAGGGGGCTACGTAAGAATGAAAAGATTGGAAAAGAGAAAGCCGGAAACCACATCCTAAACAGGGAACAAGGGATGAGCCTCTTCACCTGTTCAATAGACGTGGGTGGAGTGTGAACCGGGCGATAGTTTAGTCTATATACTCCAATTGAAAAAAATGATAAAAAAGAAAAGAGTGAAAAGATTGGAAAAGAGAAAGCCGGAAACCACATCCTAAACAGGGAACAAGGGATGAGCCTGTTCACCTGTTCAATAGACGTGGGTGGGGTGTGAACCGGGCGATAGTGTAGTCTATCTACTCCAATTGAAAAAAATGATAAAAAAGAAAAGAATGAAAAGATTGGAAAAGAGA
Organism: Ascarosepion bandense; assembly: GCA_037127315.1. Taxonomy (NCBI): domain Eukaryota; kingdom Metazoa; phylum Mollusca; class Cephalopoda; order Sepiida; family Sepiidae; genus Ascarosepion; species Ascarosepion bandense. The sequence continues at coordinate 349,390 of JBBBDQ010001172.1, read as the reverse complement.
AAGCCGGAAACCACATCCTAAACAGGGAACAAGGGATGAGCCTCTTCACCTGTTCAATAGACGTGGGTGGAGTGTGAACCGGGCGATAGTTTAGTCTATCTACTCCAATTGAAAAAAATGATAAAAAAGAAAAGAGTGAAAAGATTGGAAAAGAGAAAGCCGGAAACCACATCCTAAACAGGGAACAAGGGATGAGCCTGTTCACCTGTTCAATAATTGAATATCTCTGAGGGATGCTTTATTACCGGAAAAAAAAATGCTTGTAAATTCCTGTGGCATAGATTATTCATTTGAAATCAGAATTTGAGAGAACATAACCATTAAAGCAGCCATAATCTATGATGCCCTACATTCCATGATGAATTGTTTGCATATTCCACACCTTATTGTTATATTGTTTTGTTTTTAACCGTATAATAAACTCGACTATTTACCTGATAAATTATTTAATACGCAACAGCCCGTCCCTATCGATGGATTCGTTGAATACATTCTTTATTATCTTACTCGTGTGGAACATATAGTGCAAAGCAGAAACTATTGGATAATTGATTTTTTAATTATTTTCTAAGGGTAGCCTAGTTTGACTCAAGGATATGAGTATGAGTTATTCAGTGAAAATCAAACTCGCTGCACATTTGCGTTACAGAATTCGTAGCGAGACAAAAAGTTAAACCTAACCATACTGGTCAGGACTTTGATGGCCAAAGCTCATTGAGGTGGGGGGCTAGACGATAAATTCTGTCAGGGGTATATTTTCTTTGTTTCGGCTTTAACATAAGACTTTAAAAGCGCGAAGATAGTATTGTTGGGGATCGCCCCTTTTTACACACTCAATGGACTCGTCCAAGGTGTAATTATAATCTTGCCTACAGAGAGTAGTGTGTCTGTAGTGTGTCACGGAGTTGTTGTTGTTGTTAGAGTTGTAGTGCTTGTCGGGGCAGTTGAATCGCCGCTCGTTGGTCAGCAAGAATATAGACTTGTTACCCGGACTTACTTCATTGTATATATTTGACTCCTACTAACAAATATTCCTGAATCTACTAACCTTGTACAGGGTGCATATCTTTTGTTCAATATACTTACAATTTTCCTGTCATATCTGTTTTGTGTTATTATTATATTGTGTGGTTTTCTAAACAAGAATCCACAACAGTACTATTGTACCAGTAGACAAATTAAAATGCCTTCCTCTTCCAGGTCACCTTGAATGTCGTAGCTTCATCAGTGAAAGCAAGACACAAGCAACTATGTTAGCGTGATAGATGCCACGCAGACCTGTTGACATCCGTTTTCTCTATTTCTTTCTTCCTTTCGCAACTACCAAGTAGAGGATACTTACTGTTGCCCTGAAATGAAGCGAGTAAAAAATCGGTTTGGCTGATGTCCATGTGCTTAGCTCTTTCTTTTTTAATAACCATTTTTCCTTCCGCGTATATACCAGGAGTTTTTTTTGAAACGAGTATAGTGATAAGTTTGCACTTATATATATATATATATATATATATATATATATATATGAATATGTCTGTCCCTGTGTGTGTTTGCGTCTCCATTTTAACAAACCCTACTCCTCAGAAAACTTTGATCCGATTTCAACCAAAATTAAGTCACTCATCGATCATGGCATGAATCTTTGATGTAAGCAAAAATTTTTCCAATCGATTTACAGGGTACGGCAGAAATTAACAAAACGCTTAGAATTTACGAACTCTTTTCCGAGACGCCTTATTCAAATTCAACCCAAATCGGGTAACTTATAGATTAAGGTCCGAACCTTTGACATACACAAACATTTTTCGAATCAATGTAGAGAGTTCGTTAAAAATCAACGACAAACATAATTTCGGGTAGTCTTTTCTGCACTTTTATGTATTTCTCCAAGAAATTCAATTGACACAAAGGGTGTGGCAAATATTAACGGAAAATTTTGCTTTTTGCGCTCGTTTATTTTTCCGAAACACTTAGTTGTATTCCGACAAAAATTGGGTCTTCTTTGTAACTTCTACCTTATCATATGCCATAACAATTTCATGCCATAACAATTCATGCCATAACAATTTCATGCTATAACAATTCATGCCATAAAAATTTCATGCCATAACAATTCATACCATAACAATTTCATGCCATAACAATTCATGCCATAACAATTTCAAGCTATAACAATTCATGCCATAAAAATTTCATGCCATGACAATTCATACCATAACAATTTCATGCCATAACAATTCATGCCATAACAATTTCATGCCATAACAATTCATGCCATAAAAATTTCATGCCATAACAATTCATGCCATAGCAATTCATGCCATAACAATTTCATGCCATAACAATTCATGCCATAACAATTTCATGCCATAACAATTCATGCCATAACAATTTCATGCCATAACAATTCATGCCATAACAATTTCATGCCATAACAATTCATGCCATAACAATTCATGTCATAACAATTTCATGCCATAACAATTCATGCCATAAAAATTTCATGCCATAACAATTCATGCCATAACAATTTCATGCCATAACAATTTCATGCCATAACAATTCATGCCATAACAATTTCATGCCATAACAATTCATGCCATAGCAATTCATGCCATAACAATTTCATGCCATAACAATTCATGCCATAACAATTCACGCCATAACAATTTCATGCCATAACAATTCATAGCATAAAAATTTCATGCCATAACAATTCATGCCATAACAATTCATACCATAACAATTTCATGCCATAACAGTTCATGTCATAAAAATTTCATGTCATAACAATTCATGCCATAACAATTCATGCTATAGCAATTCATACCATATCAATTTCATGCCATAACAATTCATGCCATAACAATTTCATACTTTCTCAAAGAATCCTCTCAATAAAAAAATGTAAAATGATTTTTTTTTCTTAATTTAGAACCACGTACACGTTATTATTAAAATTATGACTACAACTATCCACACACTGAGTTCTCATGTTAGTCGTAACTGGTAGCCGATAGATCTACAAGGTGTCAACCCCTTTGATGTTGCAGGGACACTGCATCCACTTCTTCTACATCACAACGTCATCGCATCACATTACAGTCTCCCCCGCTCTTCCAATTGTACATACATCTTTCCCGTTTATTGGCAAAATTGACCAAGCATGAATCCCATTTTACAAATACAACAAAAACCAATACTTACTTCGCAATTTTTAACCTACGCGTCATGGCAACTTCATAGTGGAGCTTTTTGACTAAGCACTTGAGCATACCATTTCAACATAGTGTTGGAGGGCCAACAAGACCCTTTAACCTACTACCACTATGGGCTAAATATCAAAGTATTTTGGGCATTTAGTCTTTGTTGGTAACCAGTCTAAGATAAGGATAACTTTGAATTCAAATCAGTACATAAGGCAATGGAAAAGTACTCCACTATCTTTCCTAAAATGTCATGGCAATTCACAGATCGCATTCACTTACACACAAATACCCTTAGGAAAGGTATTAATCCGTCTCTTCCTTCCAGTTATGGGTTAAATAACAGGACAGATTGGGTTTTATAGCCTTGGCTGGCAACCAGTCTACCACAGAAAGCAATGGCAACCTACTGCGGGATAATCTTCTGCCCAGTCAGTCATGTCTCTTTCGAGACATGATCGCCCAAGCGTGTATCACGTATGGCACTTAACTGACTGACTGAATTTGTGGAGAATGCAATTGGAAACAACATCCCTAACTTTCCAAAGAAAATATGACAATTCAAAGATAATAAAAAACAGGAAACTCTGAAGAGAGCTTTGGGAAACAACTTCATTATCTTTCACAAGAATTCATGGCAATTCACAGACAAATAAAGAAAATGTATCTTAGAGAATGACTACTCTGAATTCAAAACCGTAAAGAAGGCAATAGAAAACTACTTGACTATATTTACTAAGAAGTTATAGTAATCCGTTGATAATAAGCAAAAAGAATTTTGTAGAGAATCATGTCTTAAATGATAATGCCATATAAAAAAGAATGAGTCAAACCTGGTACAGATTCGTTTGAGCGTTGATTTCTATGCAGTGAGTAATGCTATTATTTCAAAGGATATTTAATGCTGAAATATAGAGAATTAATCGCCTGCTCAGTGAATTAATCGAATAATCTTGCAATTTCCGAATATATTTTGACCTTTTGGCTTTAAATCAAATGCAAGGTCATTCACTCCAGTATCCTTGATACCGAATGAATTGACAGAAAAAAACTATCTCGGCTAATTGAACAAGAACTCTTCTTGTTTTCGTTAAGTTTATCCGAACTTTGAACATATTTACAAATCACTCAAAGAAACCTCTCAATACAAAAAAATGTAAAATGATTTTTTTCTTAATTTAGAGATTACACGTTATTATTAAAATTATAGCTACAACTATTCATTCACTGAGTTCTCATATTAGTCGTAACTGGTAGCCGATAATTATTGTTCTATTCAGGACTATAAAAGGAAGGAACATAAACCGCAATAACACTTTTTGTACATTTTCTTCTAATCTGAAGGACGACCGCTTGTGTGGCTACCTTCCACAGATCTCGTACTCATTATCTTGGAATGGCAATTTCTGATGATTTGGCATCTACTGAAGTATGAGGTATATGAACACTGCGCCAACATCACTGCACTTGTATCTAGGACTGGAGGCAAGGTGGAGTAATCGATAGTAGCTTGAATTGCGGAATTAGAAATCAGAGTTCGAATTCCAGTCGAATCCATTAAATTTACTTACGTGCTAATACCATTGGAAAAGCTATGAATCCACCTCTTCTCCCCCCAGCTATGGGTAAATAGCAGGACAGACTTGGTTCTATAGCTTTAGGTGGCAACCGGTCGAAGAGAAGGAAAACTCTGGATTCAAATCATCCCAGAGAGGGTTGGGCACCATCAGGCTGTTGTGCCCAAAGAAACACTATTTCTTCTGTGGCTACGGTACATGTGGTGTCCCTACGACTCTGAGTCACGGTGTTGAGGGATGGGGAACCATGAGCTGCCACACTTTGTAACAGGATGCTAGCCGGGCACCCTCACACAGTGACGATTTTTATGCCATTCTGGGCTACACTTGTCACTTTGAAATACAGGTAGTAATTAATAATGAAATTCTCACGCTTTAGGGATCACAATATACTTTGTCTCATTCAAATGCAGTGATATTAAGAAAAGCAATAGAGAGAAAGTAAATAGAGAATACGATAAAATATGAATATTATGACGCCATTCTCTCATTAACACCTTCCTAAACTACTGAACCCTAACAATTCTCTTGACGAAGCTTTGGTCAACAATTACTATAAACAGAATTTTTTTCTTAATTTAGAACCAATTACATGACATTATTAACATTATAACTACGACTATTCTTTCACTGAGTTCTCATGTTAGTCGTAACTGGTAGCTAAAACTTCAACAATTTTCCTCGGTATTTTTACGGTAATTATCCCATTTTAATCTGCCAAGAGGCCCGATATTTGGTGCTCTTTTCGGGACTAAAAAAGAAAGATTATAAACCCCTCTTCCACTTTTTACTCCGAGTTGTAGTAGCGATAACAAATAAAGATATTCTCCTGCAGTAAGACACTTTTAAGAGGCAGCAGACGACTTAATTTTAACCCAACCACGTGCTCCCCTCCCCGACTGCACACTGCAGGTAAACATATAAATGTTTAATTTCTTTTTTAGCTATATATATTTTTTAACCAATTCCCCCCAAGCAAGGCGATAATGCCAATAAAAAGCAAGGGGATTACTGAAAATGAAAGAGAATGAGAAGAATTTAGAAGGAACCGGAAGCACAATCCAAAACAGGAAATAAGGGATAAATTACTATTTAAAGAAAGCTGAAAAGAAGAGTGAACACGTAAATATAATTTTCTCTTAACTTCATTATCTAAAAAATATTTGTAAAAAAAATTCTTTACCTATTGAATTAGTTTCTTTTGAAAATGTTGAATTGATTTATTTTTAAATTTTCCAACGACATTTGTTATAAAATAGCCATTTCTTTAAAATTTGTTTTAGTTATTCCAGCCTTTTTAAAACTAGCCTCTTTGGTATTGTCCCAAGTGCTCTCAAAATCACAAAGCAGGACTGGCGCCTTTTATTTCCAATTCACTTGCGATATCTAAGATATTTGTTATTAATAAATGAAATAATCAAATAATCAAATTGAATAGAAGCTGTTTCGACTTGAAGACGCGTTGTAAATCAATGTAATTTCTCATCTTCAGCATACCCGCTCGTTTTCAAACATTCCAATCCGCTCAGGCTCATTTGTACTTATTCAACACCCATAGAGTCAACATACTGCAACAAGGCTGAGCGGACCTTAATTGCAGTTCAAGTATATGTTCCGCTCGGGACACATACTGTTTTTAATTCAGAGTTTTACATTGTGGCAAGTAGCAGATATGAAAATAATTAAAATCAACTCTCTTCTTCACTTTTACAAAAAAAATCACAACGATGTGTGAAATCCTGGTTTTCCCAAATAGAAAAAGAATTGACCATGTGCTTAAAGAAAAAGTCGAAACCAGATTTCGCAAGTAGGTGTTAAAATGATTTTTGACCAATGGGAGCGATTTTCAAGACCAAAAAGAACTTCGCGAGTAAGTGCGAAAAATTTAGATTACAATAAAAGGACTTCATCAGCGTCAATCAGTAAGTGAGTCAGATAAGAGCCACGAGACGAAACATCTAAAATGTAGCTTCAACTTTAAGCGACTCGGACATTGTCCTATTTCTCTTTCAGCAATTACTACTACGAACATTTTGTACGAACTCTTGATACCCTTAACTTTCTCATTGAACATTAATTTCTACGAATTCTTGTTATTCCTTCTGTTAATAAATTACTATTTTAACATACAAAATGTACATTTTATTCTAACACTATTCCACACTATTGCCGACGAAAATCATTCTGATAATTCTTCTGGTGATAATTCTGCATAAATCCTGTAAGTTGTAGGGAGTTCAGTTATGTCTGACTCAAGGCCGATTCAGAGAAACATCAACCAGCTTCTTACGCTTCAGGTGCAATGGATATCAGCTCGGAATGAGAAATCAGAGAGCCGAGTTCGAATTGTTGCATTCACTTACGTACAAATACCCTTGGGAATCCAACACTTCTATAAGCTATGAGTTGAATAGCAAGACAGATTAGGTTCTATAGCCTTGGTTGGCAACCAGTCTACCACTGAAAGAAATAGCAACCTACTGCGGGAAAACTTTCTGCCTAGCAAGTCATGACCCGAAAGAGACATGATCGCCCAAGCGTGTATCACGCATGGCCCTTAACTGACTAACTGGCGCCGACCATAGCTAGAGCGTTCAGTCTACCTTACTATTTAATTCATAACCGAGGGAATAACAGTTTTGTGACAATTGCTATTTTTGTCTCAGCAGTTGGAAGTTATCTGCCCCTAAATCTCAAACTGAAGGTAGAGGGCAACTTAGAATCAAATACGTCTTATTATTATTTCGATTATTTGAAGTCCGCGAGTCCCCATCTTTGTTATTATTATTAAAACATTTCGATTGTTGTGCACTTCTTCAGGTGTATGTCAACCCGGGTGAAGATATTAACGGGAATCAGTATCCCGAAAGTTCTTGTTAAAAGAGGTCTAAAAATCTAATCTCATCGTATACATTTCTCATGAAATATAACCATGAAATATAACACAAGAGTAATTTATCACCAATTTTTATATTTAAAAAAAAAATCTTTATTTTTAAAAAGCTAGAAACACCAAACACTTGACTTCCATATTAAAATCAAGTCTTTGTCATTTGATATTTTAAACTCAGTGCAAAATTCCTTAATCTTTAAGGAGTGGGTAATCCTTCCTATTTAGGCTTCCTCAAGGGAATTAAATCAGTCATTATCGGTATCTCTAAAAAGAAAACAATAGCAGATTCTTCACAAATTCATTGAAATGAAAACTGTTTTCTTATTTAAATTTAAATTACCCCCGGTGCTGGGGAGGTGGGGAGCTGGGAGGGGGGGTCATTCAATTAGTTAAGTGCCGTGCGTAATACACGCTTCAGCGATCATGTCTCTTTCGATCCATGACTGAAGAGGAATACAATTTTTTCCTCAGTAGTTTCCCATTTCTTTCTGTGGTATATCAAGGTTATAGAACCCAATCTGCCCTGCTATTTAACCCATAGCTGGAAGGCGAAGTGATGTATTAATAACTTTCCCAAGGGTATTTGTGCGTAAATGAATGCAACGAATTCAACTGGAGCTGGATCCGATATCCATTGCACCACAACGCATTAATTTACCGAGGTAATAAAATAAAAGTTGAGAAATATCTATAAATGATATATGGAAGTTGGAATTAATATCAGCTAGAACCCCAGGGATTATCATCCTAGGAAGAACCTCACTTTCGTGAGGTGTCTGGGCTCATTATCTGAGCCAAAATAAGAAGTGCCGACCTGTTGTCACATGGACGTAGGCACCCGGATATATACCTAGTATATATACCATTAGTAAAAGCGATGGCTTACAAAGAATTCACGTACCTATTTTTGTATCATTTGTCGCCTCTTTGATGAAACTTGGAGTGAAAATTCATTCAGTCAATCAAGTGCCATGCGTGATACACGCTATGGGCGATCATGTCTCGAAAGAGCCATGACTGACTGGGCAGAAGATTATCCCGCAGTAGGTTTCTTTCTGCGGTAGACTCCTTGCTCGCCAAGGCTATAGAACCCAATCTGTTATGTTATTTAACCCATAACTAGAGAGAAGAGACGGTTTAATACCTTTCCCAAGAGTATTTGCGTGTCAATCAACTGGAATTCGAACTCGGCTCTTCGATTTCTCGTTCAGAGCTGATATCCACTGTACCACAACGAAAATTAGTTAGTCTATTTTAAGAGGGCGTCACTCCACGCTGCGCCCTTTTTTATTGCAGATGAAGAGCAGAGTCAGTCCCTGATACTTGGGGTCTCCCAAAAAGAGAAACGGCAAGTGAACTGAGAATTCCTGCCATCATCTGAGTGTATGCTCATGGTGCTCTATATTAGCATAACATGTAAATGTAAATCATTTTCACAACCAACATGCAACATTGCCTGAGAACGAGATTTTATCTCGAAACATAGAAATTTCCGTGTCGCAATGTACTTTTAATTCATAATTATATGATTATATTATGATCTACAATATTTCTTGTATTGAACACTGTTTATTAAAAAAAATGTAACTCCAAATCGTAAAACTTTTTGTCCTCTTTAACTGGATTTATATATAGAAGAAAAAGTGCGAGGAGCCATGAACGTTTTGTTTAAAGTGAAAATTTATTGTTACTATTATTATAATTATTACTAGCTTTTTGTCTGATATATTAAGTGTCTATTATGGTATTTGTGTCGCTACACGTGTTTCGGGTCTAAAGTTGATTCTCTTCAGATGAATAAACGTGTGACTTCACATGTCGCGATCCATTTGTTTTTCTGATGGCCAAGGTATCGTGTATAAATAGGTAAGTCAAGTGGTAAGTACTTTAGAATGTTAATATGCAAGCGTGCGTGCTTTCTTTTTGTTTTTGTTTTTTTCACACTCGCACTTTAAGTTTTTTCTGTCGCCTTCACTGACCGTAAATTTTTTTTTACCGACTTGAGAAATTTTATATATTTCGTCTTTATATTTCACAAAATTAATGCTATTTTGGATAAATTTGAAGGGGGAAAAGCCATCGGAACCTAAAACCTACATTTACCAAAAAAAAAAATGTTATTATCCAAAATTTGCATGCAAACATCGACAGTCATAAAAAAAAATATTTTGCTCTCGAGCCTAGACACTGCTTTTCAGTTGAAAATGTTATTAAGACAAAAGAATATAAAACTGAACAAAATTGAGAAAGAAAAATATAATGCAATAGATGTATAATTTAAAAGAAAATAATGATAGTTGAATATAGAAACGAATAAAAAGGATTCATAAAAGAAATACTGATAATGCTTGGAAAGCGACGGGCCACAGATATTTATCAACATAGAAAATAACTCAGTATATGCTGTCATGTAGTCAACGGGTATATTAAAAAATAGTAAACAGAGGAAAGAAAACAGATTACATAAAATTAATGCAAAAATAAAACAACATAAAAAGAAAGATAATTAGACTAATTAATAAATTGTGGTGCAATAGATATCGACTCGAAACAACAAATCGGGGTGCCGAGTTCGATTTCCAGTTAAATTACTTGCATTCACTTACGCACAAATACCCTTGGGAAAGATATTAATCCGTCTTTTCCATTCAGTTATAGGTTAAATAACATGACTGATTAGGTTCTATAGCCTTGGCTGGCAACCAGTCTACCGCAGAAAGCAATGGCAACCTACTGCGGGATAATCATCTCCCCAGTCAGTCATGTGTCTTTCGAGACATGATCGCTCAAATCGTGTATCACGTATGGAACTTAACTGACTGAATAGATAAATATATAAAGGATTAATAGAAATAAAAAAATAGACAATATTTACAAAGTGAAGAGCCACATTAGTATAGAGATTTGGGAACCCATTTATTACATACGCAGGTTGTCAGAAAACATTGTCTTTAATCAAAATCTATTTTTACTGAATCCTCTAATAATAATTCTTGTAAAATCTATTTCTCGAATTCTAGCGAATTGTTAATGGGGTCGAATAATGTAACAATAATTAACAGTTTTCTTATAGCCTTGGCTGGCAACCAGTCTACCGCAGGAAGCAATGGCAAACATAGGGAAACATTCGATATTCATTAATTGAACAGGCAGTGTTACTGTGAACGAAAATTAAAAAATCTTTTAATTAAAACTATTTTGCAGGAAAGAATTGGGTGTTTCATAATTGTTTAAACGATGCATCAGCTTCTTATCTTCCCTATTGGCTTTATTCTCTTACGCTTTTCAGATTATTGCTAGGAAAAAGTTAACATTTTAATATATTCAGTCAAATATAGCGAAATCATGTCTTGGGCGAGATGGAGGAGAAGATCTTTTGTGTGAAAACTTATTACGAAGGAACTAAGACTTTCAAGATTGTTACAGAAGGAAATTCAATTTCAACACATTTCCAAAGAGGAGTCATATTTTAAAACTTGGTCAAAAACTTTGAAGCCCATGGCACTTGTGAAGATCAGAGGGCAACGGATTCCTCACCATCTGGGCCTCTGATAACAATCCGAACACCCAAGAATGTTACCAGGGTTCAAAGAGTCAGTCAACTGAATGGCAGACATCTGGAGCATGTACTCTAGGGCTCTTCTCGACATTTTTGTTCATGTTTGAGGCTAAATGGCTGCAGATCCTAAAATGTTGTTCAACTCTGTGTTTAAGAAATACTTTTATTCTAAATTTCATGCTATAAATAAGTAATGCTTGTGTAAATCAGATTAATTCAACATTATATTTTCTAATTTTCTAAAAATAATGTGTCACAGATGTATATTTCATTTTTTAAGATTTTTAAAACCGAGAATTAAATGTTGTTTACAAATATGTCGAGCACTCAGAAATGACCAAAAAAATTGAAAGATTAAAAAAAATTGAAAAATTTTATATTCCAATCAATATAATTTCTGTTTGAAATACACCAGAGTATTTTGCTTACTGGAAATAGTAAATTTTATTATTTAGCTTTCAATTAAAACTCATAAAAATGTTTCAAGGAATTTTTTTATTTTTAAAAATTCAGTTTAAAAATTAGTTATCGAAAATGAGTGAAGATACTTTTTCTTCAAGTTCAGTACAAACTTCTGAAATTTTGTAACTTTTTGTTCTTTGGGGTTCTTCTTCAGATGGACATGTTCTTCCTCTTCATGAACCTCTAGCACCAATTTGGA
>JBBBDQ010001172.1:302500-332500 GCA_037127315.1 Ascarosepion bandense | reverse complement strand
GCGTCACAAATACCATTATGAATACTTAATGTATCATAACATGTATAATAACAACAACAATAAATATACACATTAAACAAAACGTTCACGGCCTCTCACACTTTTTATTTTATATATATATATATATATATATATATATATTGTTTTTCTTTAATCCGAAATGGAAAAGTCAGTTAAGTGCCACACGTGATACACGCTTGGGCGATCATGTCTCGAAAGAGACATGACTGACTGGGCAGAAGAGTATCCCGCAGTAGGTTGCCATTGCTTTCTGCGGTAAACTGGTTGCCGACCAAGGCTATAGAACCCAATCTGTCCTGCTATTTAACCCATAACTGGAAGGAAGAGACGGATTAATACCTTTCCCAAGGGTATTTGCGCGTAAGTGAATACAATGGATTCAACTGGAATTCGAACTCGGCTCCCCGGTTTCTTGTTCCGAGCCGATATCCACTGTACCACAACGTACATCAAGAACCTGATCCTAATTAATATTAAAAATTTTAATATTAAAAAATGATACAGGAGGAGAGGTTAATGTACTTGTGTGTGTGTGTGTATATATATATATATATATATATATATATATATATATATATATATGGTTTTTACAAAATTTAGGAACGGGTCTCTCACATCAAAACCAAGTTCACCTAAACATATGTCCGCAACTCCTTCGACTTTGGGTTATTAAGTTTATAGCAAGTTTACGATAGATGGCGCTGTGTGACTATGTAGACTAGGTTACGTCTGTCATTCGTGTACATTTGGGACTAGTCCGTCTTCAACGTTTAATGTGTGTAGTATTGAGTTAATTGGAAAGTGTTCCGTTTAACAATGCCAGTATATCGTGAGCTGGCAGATATAATTTTTACCTACGGACGCTGATGGTGATGGACGCTAGGCTAAACGGCTGTATAAAATTGTGTTTCTAGACAGAAGGCAGCCAAGTCATTCAACATTTTGTCCTTGTTTGGGTGTGAGGCGCCCGCTTCCAATGTTTGTAAAAGTATGTTTGATATATACAGGATCTGATAGATAAAATGTCTAAATTAAACAAAAATAAAAATAACACTAATATCTCATTTTAAGAGATATATTATCAAAATTACAAAAAAATTCCTGAAATACTAAAGAGTAAATTTATTCAATAACATCGCAATTGGCTTCAATCATGACCTCCAGACGGTTTCGGAATTTCCTGCACCTCTTTTGTTTCTTGTTTAAGATGGTGAATGCTGCCATAATATTTGCCTTATCTATACTCCCACATGTCTGCTTTCCCGATAGCTACAATCTCCAGGAGTTTAAATGTAAGGTCAATAGACACCTCCTATCACACTAACTTGCATCTATTCTGCCAACACTCTCACCATCTACCCAACCCTCATTCTCGGTATCCTTACCCGTCTATCACCCTCCTCTGACATTTCCTATGTCTAACCATCCTTTCTTACCACTTTCCCCTCTATGTAACCCCCTGCGCAATAGTGGCAGTGAAATGCCTTGCTCGGGGTGAAACGATTATAAAAATATATATATATATATTTACCTCTGGTGTCAAAAGGAGTTTTGCTGGCCTCTCGTACAACTGGTTCCCACACATAATAATCAAGGGTGTTGCAGTTTATAAAATTAGGTGGTTAAATTATAAGGGGTGGTGTGGTTACGGAAATTGTCTGACAGCCTCGACTGGACTCTTCTGCTTGCGTTGCATGGTTTAGATGCGTGTTGCCATATTTAGTGTCTTCCAGCAGCCACCCTCTTGAGCCAGGGCAAGACTACCTTTTCACGGCACTTGATGTAGGCCTCCGTGTCGAATCTGAATCCCAGTGAGAAGATGAATAAAACCATAACATCGCTATCGCTAGTGAACACTCCAAACTCTTTTGTAATAACCATTAGATTCGTCTAACTCTTTCCAAAACCTCTGCACTGTCGTCAAACACTCTGAGATGTACGTATTGGAGCTTCCGTCGTGAATTACAAGTAGTACACCATGCCGTTTCCAAACTTCTAGCGGAGTGAATTGCGCCTTTCTCGCAGGCGATGACCAACTGACCCTACCATAATGTGCAGTCAACAAAATCAAAAACAAACAACGCGCATGCGCAAAATTAAAAATATAATATGGCGACAATTTACCTATCGCCCTCTGTATATATATATATGATAAAATATTTTTTTAAGGTATGCGATATTTATGGGTTAAGGTGATCAACATCAGGGGTAGAGCGAATGTAACTATAAAAGTGGACATTGACATCAAGTGTTGATTTCAATATCCATTCTTATATATATATATATATATATTCATTTGTAAACGAGTTATTAAGCGATGTGGTTTCTACCATGAGTGGTGTCTTCAGGCGATTTGCACTCATGGTAGAAACCTAGGTCGCGTAATAACTCGTTTACAAATGGAAAATATTCAAAAGTTCTACAATACAATTGTACTGAACACTTTTTAATACAAATGTGTACTGGTCTAATCCTATTATGACCAGAAACTAAGTAATTAAACAACCAATATATATATATATATATATATATATATATATATATATATATATATATATATATACTTTTACAAGAGCCTGATCAGACCAAAAATGAATTATTGCTGAAAATATATGAACTGGAACTACACAATCTTCATTTTCCAGTATTGATAGAGTTTAAAATCATCTACGCCCTGTGAGTGATGAATCATTATCCACCCTACAACTTCTTTCCCACAAATGAACTGTCCTCAAATCTCCCGATTCTCTCGCCTCGCTATTTCCATGGCAAATGTTTCGATGAAGTACATTAATTATACCAGTTCTGACCCTGATTTCCCATGCCACGTACACTGAGACCAACCATCCTCATTCTCTTTGCATTCCATCATTAACAAGAAAATTCCACTCGGACGTCTTCTTTCCAAGATATGACTCCCAAGAGAATGCTTTTCCGGCCACTACAATCTTAACCTCTTCAAGTCTAGGTTTAACCGTTATCTTTCTAAGGTATCCCTAGAAACTGCACTTTTTTACTTCCTCCTCTCATGTTCATGTAACAACCTCTTTAAGTAATTCTCTATCTTGGTTAGTTCTTGAGTCTCATATTGGATGAATATTAATAAAAATATGAAACTATCAGAATTAATTCAAGTTAATTCTTTCCACACACAATAACCTTTCTATGAAGCTTTATCTCCAAACAAATATGAAATGGGATGCCTTGGATGAGAAAAGAGTTTGTTTTTTTATCCATTTCTTTTAGAAAACTTAAATAACTACATTGTGATGCAGTGGATATCGACTCCGAGCGACAAATTGGGGAACCGAGTTCGAATTCCAATTGAATTCCTTGCATTCACTTACGCACAAATACCATTAGGAAAGGTATTAATCCGTCTCTTCCCTACAGTTATGGGTTAAATAATAGGACAGATTGGGTTCTATAACCTTGACTGGCAACCAGTCTACCGCAAAAAGTAATGGCAAAATACTGCGGTAAAATCTTCCGTCCAGTCATTCATGTATCTTTTTAGACATGATCGCCCAAATCGTGTATCACGTATAGCGCATAACTGACTGAAATAAGTACAAATATAGTTGTCTTCATTTTTAATGAACGTTTTTTTGAAACAGTAGAAAATAGAAAGATAAACGTGAAAATTCTTGCTAAAGAAAAACGGCATCACGCAACTTTATTATTAATAATAATCAGAACAAAAATTCGGAAAGAAAAAATAAGGAAACAAAGCGAAGATTGAATAAATGTCAAAGATCTGTGTATGTATGTGTGTGTGTGCGTGCAAGTGTGTGTGCGTGCTAAAAGATTGAATGAGAAAAAAAGAAGCAAGTTTACAGAAAATACCCCAAAGATGTTAAAAAATGCCAAAAACGAACTGATCGAGAAATAAATTAGACGAGATGTAGTGAAGGGCGAGATATGAGTAAGAGATATTAGTGAAGGAAGAGGAAGTGGCGAAGATATAGGAGAGGAAAGAGGAGGAGGAGGTGAAGGAGGAAGAGGAAGAGGAAGAGGATGAAGTTCTAATAGAAATTAAATAAAAAAAAAAAAATCCCCGATCTCATTCATAGATTTGACTCAAGTACACTAATGGGCTGTGGAAGTGTTCGTCAAACTATTTTAATAAAATCAGAGATTTTTAATCGCTGTAACTCTCCACCACAAGTTATAACATTTTCACCTTTCGCTGAAAGCTTCAATGAGATGATGTTTTCTGAATATCTTCTGTCAGTTACATGAAAACCGCATTTAGTCATTGGAAATGATTGAAAACGAAACGACATTTGCCAATGTGACGCACGAGAAAACGAGATCTCGTTTTTTCTCTCTTTTTCTTTCTCTCTCCAATGGATTCTGAAACTGCTGCAAGCGAATGAACGGGTTATGTTGACCCAGACAACAGGCAGACGACTGTCGGACAAATAAAGTCCTGGATAGAAATAACGGCTCAAGAGGTAAAACAAAATGGACGATCTGGGCTGTGTTGTCGACCAGCTAATAATCGGAGGGAAGTCATTTCTATTCGTTAATTGAATAGAGTATTCTGAGTAATGGTTAATGAATAAAATGAATTTAAATCTGTGAGTTGCCTCTCTTTGAATGAATTTAAGCGTCGAAATGATAAAGGGTGTGAGGTTTAAATTTTACCGAAGTCCGAAAGGTTAAAAAGACAAAATCTGCTTTCATGCACTTTTATATAGATCATCTAAAGAGATTTACTAAATTTAACTTAATCTGGCCAATGAAAAATATAGGAAAATTTTTTTACACCAGTTTTCTGCCTTGAAAATCTGCTTTCAAGATCCAGATTTCCTCCTGGTTTTGAACACTGAGCCTAAGTGACGCTTTCTTTCTGTCTTTCCATATATACATATATATAAGGGAGAGCGTGCGCGTGCGTATTTTGTGTGTTTGGATGAATACATATAGTTGCAGTTTCATGTTCGATATATATATATATATATATATATATATATATATATATATCGATATATATATATATATATATATATATATATATAACATAGTGATGATCCACGTATACTGTCTTAATATGTGTAGGAAAAACTACTAAAAAGTTGTAAGTTTAAAAATGTATTTTTTGACAGTATTTGTTTATTTCTATTATTATATTGATATTTCAGACCGTCCTCGGTCCTTCATCAGAAACTAATGAATTTAAAATTTTTTAATTGTATCTAAAAAATATGTCCAAATAGTGGATATATTGGTGAATCTGGTAATAGCTTTAGATTTCGTTTCAATAATCACAAACGTAGCATACGCCAGAACAACCAATATTCCCCAATAGCAGTTCATTTCAATCAACCGGGTCACACTTTAGAAAATTGCAAATGTTTACTAATAGACTCCGATTTTAGTTCTACACACACACGCAGAAAGAAAGAAAAATACTGGATTTTGAAATTAAATACACACAAGCTAGGGTTAAATAGGGACTTAGGTGTTTTGAATCTTTACAAATATTTCAATAGCTAAACATTTTTTAGATACAATTAAAAAGATTTTCTCTAAAACAAAATTTATAAGTATTATTAAAGATAGGTTTACGTTTACAAATATTTAAAAAAACAAATTCTGTCGCTTTCTGTGTCACGTGACGTAAACAATCTCTCTCCACGGACGCTCTCGCGAAATACGTTTCTAATTTAAATTTTAAAATCATTTGTTTCTGATGAAGGACCGAGGACGGTCTGAAATATAAATATAATAATAGAAATAAAAAAATACTGTCAAAATATACATTTTTAAACTTACAACTTTTTAGTAAATTTTCCTATATATATATATATATGTAAACATGTTACGGAAATTAACGAATTTTAACGAAACTTGGTTATAAGCAGGTTTCGTTAAAATTCGTTAATTTCCGTAACATGTTTACATTTGTTGACATTACGATACATTTCAGAGCAGATATGCTTGTTTGCGATAAAAGTCGAAAATTGTGGCATATAAGCATGATAAAAACCTCGTCTGATCAAGAGGCTATCCATGGTCGAGTGATCAAGACGGTACCAGATCAAATGGTATGCTTCCCCTATGTAATAGGGGTCGCAGGTTCGAATCCTGCTGGATAGCACACATTTTCGTCATAAAAATTTATCGTAAATAATCAGGCCGGTAGATATAAATATAAAAATACTGTTTAATTAAAAACAGAATATCTACTTAAATACGAGTATCGGTAAAAATAATGTTCAAAATAATTCATTACATATATATATGTGTGTGCGTGTGTAAAATGTTTGTCACTTTGCTAATTGATGTTACCTTTCACATCCCGAATCCAGAGTTTTGTAGATGGAGTTATCCTGGAATTACTCCGTCCACTCCTCAGAAGTATACTTATTGATATTTTTTTATATGCACTTTTTATTTTTATTGATGCAAGTTTTGTTCATGGTGCATGTGTGCGTTCGCAGTTTCATGCCTCAGTACAATCATCGATGTAATTTTGAAGATGGCACTAAGGCGTGAAACTGAAAAACACCATATATATATATATATATATATATAGTGCAAAAATATATATATATATATATATATGTGTGTGTGTGTGTGTGTGTGTGTGTGTGTGTGTGTGTGTGTGTGTCCGTCTAATTATACTGACACTGATGTGGTAATGGTAGGTTGCGTCAACGCCGTTTGAAGTCAGATCTATATCAATTAGGCTGTGAGACCTGATCAATCATTGTAAACATCAGTTAGGTTACTTATGGCAAGATAGCGTGAATTATTGAAGTTTCGAACAGAGCATGGCAGTGAGCGTGAAACAGATGGTATATTTAATTTCTGAAATTCTGAGGACATTTTACATATCTCCACCCATAGTGTCATGTGTTTACTTCGAATACTTGATTGACATTGTCCCCTAATATGAACAGTACAGTGACCAATCACGGTTCCCTAATGATCATGACCAGAGGCATCTGGCTATAGAAAGCGGGAAATACTAGACGCATATCCCGAAGATCAGTTCAGCGTTCTTCATTTTCCGTTAGATATAGTTGCAGATAACGCACCAGAGTGACTCTGGCAACATGACAACATAAGACGCAGCTCCTCATCTAGGTTCATGGTGTAGCTAATTGAACTCTGGACGGATATCGGCTCGAAAAGTTAGGTCGACGAGCCGAGTTTCAATTGCATTGCGTTCCTTTTTGCACTAGTGCCTTTGAAAAAGGCATGAATACAGCAAATTACTTTCCGAGTATATCCATCGTTTGATATCGCACCGTTCCACAGTTTCACCAGTACGCAACACGGAGATGGCTATGAAGTCCAAGTAAAGACTCACGGTTTCTGCCTCAGTTATAATAATTTTCATTGAGTTTTAGTTCCTTTTTTTTTTTTTTTTTTGGTCCGCCAGCCACTGAGCTTTAGACGCACATATCTTCTAGCAATTAAATTTTTAATAAGCAATACCTTTAATAAGTAATACCTTTAATAAGCAATACCTTTAATAAGTAATACCTTTAATAAGCAATACCTTTAATAAGTAATACCTTTAATAAGTAATACCTTTAATAAGCAATACCTTTAATAAGTAATACCTTTAATAAGCAATACCTTTAATAAGTAATACCTTTAATAAGCAATACCTTTAATAAGTAATACCTTTAATAAGCAATACCTTTAATAAGTAATACCTTTAATAAGCAATACCTTTAATAAGTAATACCTTTGTTAACTTTGTTAAAAGAAAAAAAGAAGATAATAATAAAGACAATTCATTTTTGGAAAAAATTCTTTTTGATTAGACGAAACGAAAACTGAACTTTTGGGCCACAACTCATCTGCTGAGAAAGATATGGATGCATCTATGATAAAAAAATACACCATCATCACATTGAATCATTAATTGGAGGTGTTTGTCTTTCAGTAGTGGAGAAGTACATCCATAGTTGAAGGAATTATGAATGAAATACTATATCAGAGTATAGTGGAAGATAATTTGTTCTCTTTAGTGTAACAGTTGAAGCTTCATAATGAATCGGATTTTGCAATCCGATAACGATCTGAAGCATATAACTGAAGTAAGTTGTAAATTGTTTGTTTAGAACATAGTAAAGATGTTTCAGATTCCGAGACAATCTCCTAACTTGAACCCAATAGAAAATTTATGGCGTAGCTTGAAAGATTAAATGCATAAGAAGGAACACAAAAACTATTAATGTTAAATGTTGAATGCCATTTGCAAAGAGTGGATCAAGATCTCAAATAAATGTTCAACTCGTAAAAAAAAAGGGAACATTTTTGGGTGAATCATTTTTTTTTAGATTAGCATCTGTAGAATCTTCTTCGATGCGACATTTTTTTCAGAATCGAAAAATATTGATTTTTTATAGATTTAGAAGTGTGGTTCTGTTCGTGATATAAATCTGGTGTAATACTGATCCTTTACAAAGTTAATTGGACTCAGTCGTTATTTACAAATGTCAAGTTTGAAACTGTGTCTACGTCATTGATATTTTCATATTGTTCATTATTTCTTTTCTGAATATTTAAATAAATTTTTTAACATTTTGTAAAAACCTTTTGGGAGGGGGATTTTTTTTTCGGAAACACATGAAGAAACACTGATGGGTAATAATTATTTATCTTAAATGAAGAATAAACATATATATACTTTTATTAATTTATTCAAATTGTTCTTAAATAAAAATGCTTATATTCATTCACTCTTTATTGTAAAGCAGTCTTTTTATGAAAAAAAATTGTCTGAAAGTATGAGAAAACTAAGTCCCAATACCTCTGTAAAAAGTCAGGGATCGATTTTATGCTATTTATATTATGAACAGAGCACCCTTTTAAATCGATAACAAATCAATGTTTTTAGATCCTGACAAATGTCACGCATTGAGGAATGCTAATCATCTAATAATTCTGCTTGTTCCTTCCTTAGTTATTTACTTAGTTCGTCCGCCCATTACACCACTTACTTTCTATACGAGCTTTTCCTTCCCCTCTATCTTTTTAAACGCTACTCTCCTCAGCCTTTCTTTCACCTTTGCCAAACGGAAAAGTAACAGTAAGAGAGTAGGAAGAGAAAGTCTATAGCATTACCGTAGCAGCAGCAGCTTAAGCTGTGTGCATATGTGTGTGTACTGTACAATATAGTAAAAAAAGGTATGTTTGTTGTCAAAACTCGAGACATAGTAACGAAATTTCTGGCATCTCTTGCATCCTTGGCCATTACTCAGTTGGTCTTTTCTGTTTACAATGGACACAGGAGACTTTAAAGTAACTTTAATTATTTTTAAAATTTTTTTAATCCCTTCTAACATTTTCGAAATTTTGTCAGTTTGTTTTGGTTTGAGTTAGCGGCTAAAGAAACGTTACGACTGTTTTACAATGGCAATGTAATGATTGCATTCTTTTCAGTGAGAAACACATTAATTTGGAAATTCTCGAAAAAATCAAATAATTGTCAGATTGTAATGAAACTATCAGTACTAATTCACAATTTTTTTTTTAAATCTTGATAAAGATATTTTGTTTGCTTCTGTTACCCCCCCACTCCACGTAAATCTATGAAATCTGAATAAATATTGATGGCTAACTTTTGTTTTATTTGTTGATCGCAGGTCTCATTGGGGATATAAATCATCTGTTTCTTTTATTTTAAGTTTGCAATCATTATCTGAAAATCTTCTCCGAAGAGTAAAAACAAAAAATGCAACAAAACTCGGATATAATTTAATCTGATAAGCTTTTAATTGCTGGAATAAATAATAACTATTAAGGACATAAAAGAAGAAAAAAATTCGATTAATAATAAAACAATTTTTACTAAACTTTTCAATTTGAGATAGGCAATATAATAATCAATTCTTAACTAAAAAGCCTACTTGCAATCAATTCTTTGAAGATTTTAAAAATGTTTTTAAAAATGTATATATATTATTAAATTATTTAATAATAATAATAATAATGAAAGCAATTCTTTTGAAATTTTATTATTTTATTAATTCATTTTATTTATTATGACGTTGTAGTATGACAAAGTAAAATTTTTCCAGGAAATCATAATTATCCTTCCGTGGAAATTCCGCGGGTTTCGCTAGTCTACAAAAATTATCCCACACCCCGAAAAAAAAGAAAGAAAGAAAGACCTATTTTTTATGAGTAGACTAGTCTACTCATGTCATGGCAATAATATTTTTAAATGTATTTTTTTTAAATTTTGTAGAAATATTTTAGGCCCGTTATTGAATGAAAATATACATGCGTACAAGCAAGCATACATACGCAAAAATATTCAAATAACATTGACATAAACACCTGTGTCTCGAAGGCTGAAATTCCCTTTTTTGTCTTGCAACAATACCTGGATAACAGTAAAAGAATGTAATTCAAATGTGTGACCGCTTGAAGTCATTTTCATGGCTCATACTGAATTTAAACGGAACGTATTTTCTAATAAATGTTTGTTCATTTAAAATATTTAAGATATATTTAAAATATTTAGATTTGAAATTTGATCATGTGAGCAGAGAAGCAACAGTGCATCGAATTAATTTTTGTCGGAAAAAAGCCCCCCTGATATGACAGCTGTCACATTACAATGAAAAACGTTAATTTTTAATGAAGATATTTAAAACCAATCGCTCCAGCTGCCTCCTAGCAACAAAAACAGGACGATATATATTTTCGGCTACCTAATAGAATGTCTTGTAGGAAAAATAAAAATTAACAAATTCTCTAATAATGCATCAGAACTGCTGTAAATTTTCATGCGTAATGAAATATATTAGTATATATAATCTAAACTTATTTATAAATGGAAATTTGTCTGTGTGTTTGCGTGTGTGTGTGTGTGTGTGTGTGTG
The DNA here is from genome assembly GCA_037127315.1 of Ascarosepion bandense. Taxonomy (NCBI): domain Eukaryota; kingdom Metazoa; phylum Mollusca; class Cephalopoda; order Sepiida; family Sepiidae; genus Ascarosepion; species Ascarosepion bandense. Next base: position 321,620 of record JBBBDQ010001172.1, on the reverse strand, counting down.
TGTGTGTGTGTGTGTGTGTGTGCTCGTTACCTATAGACTCCGAAATGGCTGAACCGATTTTCTTGAAAATTTACACAGTTGTACTATAAGCGTCTGCGAGTGTTCTTAGCTAGGGTACTCCCGATAAATAAATACATAAGAAACGATATTCAGAAGTTTCAAGGTTGCAGTTCTTACAATAGTGCAGAAAATCGATAATATATATATATATATAAAAGGCTAGATGTTTGTGTGTCTGTTTATCTGCCTGTGTGTCTGTATTTTTTTCAGCCCTTTTATTTTAGTTTTTGCTTCGGGTTTGACTCTAAGTAGGTGTGATTGTAGTTCTTAGTCTCAGCCATAATACCATGTACTCGGAGGACTTATTTAGCCTTCAAAATTCAGTTTACAACGAAAAAAAACTTATTTGATATCGAAACTAGGAAATCAAAATTTGACTTACCTCCATTCATTTTTCTTTCAGTCTACGGTTTCGCTTTAACTGTAAACAACTATTGCTTTTTAGTCTTTCGTGCCAACGTCCAAAGAGTCTGAGCTCCGGGACCATGGATTAGTTTCAAAGCTTTCATTATACCCGAGCAATACTGCTAGTTACAATATGTTACAATTGTAAACTCGTGATTGGATTTCTCGTTCCTAACATTACATTTTATTCAACTCTGTACTTCGTCAGTGTGTGTGTGTGTGTGTGTGTGTGTGTGTGTGTGTGTGTGTGTGTGTGTGTGTGTGTGTGTGTTCATTCGAATGTGAACCTTACATTTTCGTTTGCGGTGTATCATACCCATCGCCTCTCGGGTGGATGTTCATATATCTGTCATTGAGTTTCTTTCTTAAAAAATATATTGTTGGTAATATTTTTCCTTTAAAAATGTATATTTTTCTATAAAAGTATATTTTATAGTCTTTTGACCCCAGTTTTGAAGTTAACTATTTGCCCATAGCTGGGACCCTAACAAGTGCTACCACTCCAGTATCAGGTTCAGCTGGACCGATACGTGTCCATCTATCGAGATTGATACTGACATTGCGTGAAATCGCAGATCCCCGCTGTATGGCTAAAAGGTCATCTCGCCGGTCAGCCTACCGATGCGCCTGGTTTCTCTGGAGGACACTGAGTGCGAAGTCTATTCTGCATGATCTAAAATGAGACGTACTACAAATATTTTCATTTGTTAAATAAAGCTGCGGCACTCTTATTAGATAATGATGTGTCGGCTTTCAGACGACACCTTGAATTATGCAAGGTGTAAAAAAATATTTAATTTTTTTTCACGTGAAACGATAGAGCAAATCATGGAGCCATGTTTGCTTCATCTTTTCCCTCGACATAAAGTGGAATTATTATATTGAATTAATAACTAAGTCTGGATCTTTCTCTCACGTTTATAAATTTATCGTTCTTCCGTATATTAAAATCTGGTCTGGTGCTCTAGATATATATCTCAAAATATGTTATCGGTCCTTACTTGTCATCTCGGCTTCATTCACTTTCCATCCATCGAAACGTGGTTTCCCTCTGTCTTTTTTATAAATATTTTCATGACAATTTTTCTAATAAGCTTTCCTCTTTGGTACTTCGATTGCATGAATTCAAAAAAGGAAACTTATACTTAATACAGTATAACCCGGATATAAAATAAACCCGGATATAAGAGAGGTGTTCTCTGGTCCCTAATAAGAGCCTGTGGTAATGTATATAATATAAACCAAAGCCAGATATACTACAAAACCGGATATAAGATACTTTTTATCCGGTCCCGGTAACTCTCTTATATCAGGGTTATACTGTATAAGAAAGTGACAGTTGAGGATTCTGGAACAAATAATGAGGAGAGAGGGCTTGGAGAACCTGATACTCATCGAACAGAAGGCAAGAAAGACAGAGAAAAACAACGCATACCATACTTAGTAAACTTGAATAAATGGATGAAAGAACAAGATTTAGGAGAAACAACCGAAAGGCAAAATTTAAGGACGGGAAACTGGTGAGAGTGATGATCGCTTACGTTCTGAGGGGACACAGCGCATAAAGAAACTATTGTAATAGATTATTTTTTCGCGCTTCGCGCTTCTCGCTTCTAGAACACTTTTTCCGCTTCTTGCTTTCTCGTAAACTTCGATCTTCAAAAATTTAAATACAACGTCAATCTCCATCTTCAGGCTTTTTTATAATCATTTCACCCCAAGCAAAGCAGGACCGCCACTGATGCGTAGGTTGGTTGTTACAGTCGAAGAAAGATAAGAGATGGACTGATATCAAGTAGATAGAAGATGGCAATTGACGTTGCCTTTAAACCTTTTGAGATTGTAGCTATTAGGAAAGCAAGCAAACGGAATGGAGTTCCACAAACGGAAAGTGCGAGAAAAGAGACTGTTAGAGTACAAGAGGCGGTTACATTTAACTATTTTGACAGTAAAAGGGTGGTACCTGGATGTCATTCCTGTAGCACTCGTAAATACGTGTGATCGGAGAAGCAGGGAAAAAAACTCGTCAAAGGAGTTTCCAGAAAAATACTCGTAGAAAAGACAAAGGGGAAACCACATCACGTCGTTTTTGTGACTGAAAGCGGGTGACTAAATCAGGATCGATTATATTGCATATCCTTCTTTGGATTTTGTCGAGAACCTCAAAATGAATAGCAGGAGCACCTGACCAGATATGGTAACAATATTCAATGCATGTATTTCTGTATTTCTGAACCTTGTTATTTCATTGTCCTTACACCCCACTAACGTTTTCTCATCTTTTTGCTATCTCATCAAATCCTTGTATTTTTGGGTAAACATCATCACTCTCACCAGTTTCCTGTCCTTAAATTTTGCCTTTCGGTTATTTCTCCTAAATCTTGTTCCTTCATCCATTTATTCAAGTTTACTAAGTATGGTATGCGTTGTTTTTCTCAGTCTTTCTTGCCTTAAATCTGTTCGATGAGTATCAGGTTCTCCAAGCCCTCTCTCCTCATTATTTAAAGACAACTGAATCTAATGAATTCAAGCGGGAATCAAACAGCGAATTAATCGCTGCATTTACCATTGAGTTTGAGTCTGAGTTTGAGTTTGAGTTTGAGTTTAAGTTTTGTTTAACGGCATATCAACCTCTGTGAGTTATTTAATGCCAAAAAAGTAGGGTTTTAAGGGATTTTTTTAATGTTCGATTATAGTGAGAAGGTTGATTTAGTCACATTTTGATGAAATTTTATTTTAGAAAACTGAAGATGTCTTCTAGTTTTGTATTGAAAAATGTATTGCTGGTAATAATTTCTTTTCTAAAAAAATGTATTGTTGGTAATATTTTTCCTTTAAAAATGTATATTTTTCTATAAAAGTATATTTTTATAGTGTTTTGACCCCAGTTTTGGAGTTAACTATTTGTCCATAGCTGGAACCCTAACAAGTGCAACCACTCCAGATCAGAGTGGACCTGGGAACAACAGCAATTAAGAGGGGATTCTATGCTCCTCACAACCTCCCAATTAGAGGCCTTGCTGCTGGATGCAGTTTACCGTCGTACCCAGATCCAGCATTTACCATTGAGCCATACAGAAGCTGTTCCTCTTTTATTGTTGCAATCTCTGTCTCACACGGAATTGATATGCGCATGTCCGTAACATTATGTTGCTTTAGCACAATCGGAATTGAAATCTTCCAAGATGAAGTGATCAATAGCGAGAATCAACGAAGAAACGCAGGATTAGGTTGAATCAATAGATTTTGGAACACTTCCAAAATGAAGCAATTTTAGTTTCTTCATGCGGAGCCGGCGAATCAGATAATCACGGGAAAATCATAGATATGCTTCATGACATTAAATTCTCATATTGTCTCTATTATCAAAACCCCTTTATATATATATATATATATATATATATATATATATATATATATATAGGGGTTTTGATAATATATTTTAATATATATATATATATATATATATAATATTAACTATAGCAGCAACAATACCAATAGTAAGAGAACTAACTCTACCAAAATTAGTATTAATCAGCTTAGCTCTAGCTTAGATTTTCTGTCTATATATATATATATATATATATATATATATAAAGAGATACTGAAGTCAACACCTAGAGGCGACAGTCTTATTTCATGCTAAATGCAATCGTCAGGTGACACTCTATACGCTGTATCAATGATATTGAGCACTTTAATCCATAAATATACAAACATTAAAAATATATGCTTGGTCAGCTGAGAAGATTATTGAAGCCTAGGATATGTGCTGATTCCTTAAGTTTACGTAGTTTCCAGTGGCGTTCTCTATCTATCATTTCAGCTTCATCCATAGGGGACCTTCCTGAAGAAGGCCGGAGCGTACAACGACCAAAACGTCGTACAAAAAGAGCAACAAAGATAAGGACAATATTCCGAATAATGTAAATACTGTAAATACTACCTCATCTCAGAAATATTATATATATATATATATATATATATATATATATATATATATATATAAACTTATTTATAAATTGAGCTTTGTCTCTGTGTGTGTGCCTGTGTGTGTGTGTGTGTATCCGTTACCTATAGACTCCGAAATGGCTGAACCAATTTCTTGAAATTTGACACAGTTGTACTATAAGCGTCTGCGAGTGTTCTTAGCTAGGTTTTGTGTCGAGATAACCCCGATAAATATCGAAAATCGATAATCGAAAATATCGGGTTATAGAAGGAGTGGTCCGATTTTAATCAAATTTGATACACTCATAGACAAATACATAAGAAACGATATTCAGAAGTTTCAAGGTTGCAGTTCTTACAATAGTGCAGAAAATTTGATATCGATACCAGGAAATCAAAATTTGACTTACATCCATTCATTTTTCTTTCAGTCTACAGTTTCGCTTTAACTGGAAACAACTATTGCTTTTTAGTCTTTCGTGCCAACGTCCAAAAAGTCTGAGCTCCAGAACCATGGATTAGTTTTAAAACTTTCATTACACCTGGGCAACGCCGGGTTACACTGCTAGTATATATATATGAGTGGCGTGAGAAATATCATATCATTATGGTATAATTCGGGTATTAACGGCCCGACCTGTGTCATACATTCAAACCGGAATACTTGTTATTGAACCCAGGCTGTCTGATGCAGAGAGTTCAAAGAGTATTCCGCATGCTCTAGTGATTTTTTTAATCATTTCACCCCAAGCAAGGCATTCCACTGCCACTATTGCTCATGGGATTACATAGGGGAAGGAGAAGAGAAGGGGTGGTCAGTTATAGAAAATGTCAGAAGGAGGGTGATAGAGGGGTAAGGATACCGATGCTGAGGGTTGGGTAGATGGGAAGAGTGTTTGAAAGATGGTTAGTTTGTTAGGAGGTGTCTATTGACCTTACATTTAAACTCCTGGAGATTGTAGCCGTCGGGGAAGCAATCATGTGGAAGGGAATTCCACAGTCGGGAAGTGCGAGAGAAGAAACTGTTGGCGTAGAAATTGCGGTTGCATTTTATCGGTGAGTTTAGTCGCTTCCACAAAAGGGAACATTCAGCATCCATTGCTCGAAAGATTAATGCTATTTTGAATAATCTGTTAAGAAAATAGATTTCTCAAGTCCACCAACGTTCTTTCTAGTATTTATGGCGGTTTCCTTCACATTCTTTTTTTAAAGTAGTGTGGAATGTCAAAATCAATATTTTTATTTATTTATTTATTTATTTTTTTTTTGTTCAAGATCACTCTTATCCCAACTATGAATCCCTATTGACTATAACTATAAACAATCGTGCAGGTACCATCGGAATTTCGGAGGTTGGCGTGTGCGTGTTTGTGTGTGTGAGCATGGAGTCTCTCTGTTAGCTTTCCACATATAACGATTGTGAAGCTTTTATATAATTTATATTTAGGCCAGAAAGAATTAACCTAAACAAAATTTGTTAAATTCAACCAGCAAGGTCTATCTGTTTGTTTAATGCTTTATTACAATTTCGTTTTCCACTTTTCGAATCATCCTTTGCATGTCGGGATCAAAACTGTGTGGATAAACTGTTCGGAATTCATAATTTATTCTGTTTTGTTAAAGCATTTGTTCTACCGTCTCAGTTATGACCTGGATATTGTCCGTGTGATGGATGGTAGACCAGGTTTAGTGATTTACATCCTGGCATTTTTAATTTGTTTTTTGGTGTCCTAGAATTTGAAATAGTTCAAAGTGACGTTATGTGTAATAATTAAACAAGCACGAATGCACTGGAAAAAAGCATGTATCAAGTGAGTTCTTATCATCATCATTCCCTTGAATCGTCGATGGGACTAAGGGCAGAAGAAGCATACAACCTCCTACAGAATGATCTATTGCCGGTGGTTTTTGTTTTCATGAGTTTCATGTCAAGTCCGTCTACTCTTTGATGTCTGATCTGTTTTTTTTTTTTTTTTTTTTTTTTTTGCATTGCCATCTATTCTTGTCTCCGTATCCAAGATCGCTTTACATTATGGTCTTGCAAATGCCGTGTGACGTCAAACCATGGCATCTTTCAACTCTTAATAGCGGCAAGGTGAAATTCCTGTTGACCCACGAGACTATATCTTGCTCCGTACATAGACATTGGTTTTCTGCTCGCAGTAGGAAATGCAGAGGAGCATTCTCAAGCATTTCTTCTCGAACGCATAGACCCTTTTTCCTACTTTAACCAGGCGTGCTCAATTCTCTCATCCGTAGAGGAGGATGGATACAATTATTTTATATGCATATTAAATATTTTGGGGACACTTCAAGATAACGTTTCCATTGTTGGAAGATATTTTATCTTATGTGGGTTGTATAATATAAAGAATTTTAGAAGTCCGTATCTTTCTTTGCGGTGAGTGCTCTATGGTACTTCGATATTATCTACTTATGATATTATCCTGTGTTGATAATTGTATTTTAATTGTTTCTGATGTGGTGACTGATAAATGTACAAATTACACAAAGTTTCGACAAGTGATAAGTCAACTTACGAGATAGTGTAGTGCGTGTGTAGCCAATGCAAAAAAATGTTGTTTTATGTGAACTGATAATGAAGAAAACTAATACTTAGCATCAAGAAGAGACAGCTGAAGTTTCAGAGCCACGTAATGAAGAAGGAGGGTTTGGAGAATCTAATACTCACAGGACAGGTAGAAGGAAAGAAAGACAGGAGAAAGCAGCACGAGACATATTTGATGGGTTTCGGCAAATGAATTGTTGAGCCTAGTTTGGGAGCGATACCAAGAAGAGCGATAGGGGAATGAGGTAAGTGAAAGTCCATGATCGCCTACGTCCTGAAAGGACACGGCACATAAAGAAGAAGAAGATATTGAAAAGATAATGAAGAGGCAATCTATCAAAGGACATCGCACTTCATAAAGAACATTGTTTTTAAATGGTTCGGTCATTAGTTATTGGTTAGATGTTTTGAAATTTTTATAGTAAATGATAAATCTAAGGTGTATGCTGGAATTATTAAATGATATGTACAGATTTTTTTTTAATCATATCACCCCGAGCAAGGCGGTAAAGCCACTGAAGCGCAGGGGGCTACGTAGGAGTGAAAAGATTGGAAAAGAGAAAGCCGGAAACCACATTCTAAACAAGGAACAAGGAATGAGCCTCTTCACCTGTTCAATAGACGTGGGTGGAGTGTGAACCGGGCGACTGTTTAGTCTATCTACTCCAATTGAAAAAAAAAGTGAGAAGATTGGAAAAGAGAAAGCCGGAAACCACATCTTAAACAAGGAACAAGGAATGAGCCTCTTCACCTGTTCAATAGACGTGGGTGGAGTGTGAACCGGGCGATTGTTTAGTCTATCTACTCCAATTGAAAAAAAAAAGTGAGAAGATTGGAAAAGAGAAAGCCGGAAACCACATCTTAAACAGGGAACAAGGGGTGAGCCTCTTCACCTGTTCAATAGACGTGGGTGGAGTGTGAACCGGGCGATAGTTTAGTTTAGTCTATCTACTCCAGATGAATTGTGTTTTTAAATGGATTTTTTTTTATTGTCGTTAGGGTGAATCTGTTTCCGATGGTATAAAAGTGAATGATGTTTATACCTTTGTTCATATCAGAAGGATTGATTGTATTCTATCGTCAAAGCAAAATTTATTTGATAATGGTTAGAAAAAATTGTTAATAAATGCTCGATTTATGTTGCTTAACTTTTTTTTATGAAATAATGTGTCCGAAGAAGAAATGATTATGGCATGAATCATGAATTTTTCTAACTTCCATTTTATTCACTTTTTAATTAAGAAAAAACAGATTCTTGTTTGTATTTTATATATGGAAGCAGTAATATGATGATTTATAGCGACAAATAAGACGTCGATGGGATTCTATTATGAATAATAAAGTTCAAAAAATATTTCTTGAGTTCTTTTTAATATTTTTTACATTTTTGTTTAGGCTTTACGTAAGAATGAAAAGGTAATCGATATGTCGAACATATATGGAAGGTTTGACAAAATTATTAAAGATTCTATTTTCAAGATGGGTTACGATTACCTGTACTAGGGCCGAGAAGTGAACCCATAGCCACACCGTCAGTCCGTATGTAAGAGTTAACAACCAGATCCAGATATCCCAAAAGTGGTGTTCCTTTGGGCACGACAGCCTGACGTAGCCCAACCCTCTTGAATTAAGAATATTACTTATCTTAGACTGCTTGCCACCCAGGGCTATAGAACCCAATCTGTCTTGCTATTTAACCCATACCTGGGCGGGGAAAAGATGGTTTCCTCACCATACCTTCCTCAAGAGTATGAATTTTCTTCACATGCACGTAATATATTCAAAATCAACTATCGCCCGGTTCACACTCCACCCACATCTATTGAACAGGTGAAGAGGCTCATCTCTTGTTTCCTGTCTAGGATGTGGTTTCCGGTTTTCTCTTTTCCAATCTTCTCACTTTTTTTTTCAATTGGAGTAGATAGACTAAACTATCGCCCGGTTCACACTCCACCCACGTCTATAGAACAGGTGAAGAGGCTCATCCCTTGTTTCCTGTTTAGGATGTGGTTTCCGGCTTTCTCTTTTCCAATCTTTTCACTCTTACATAGCCCCCTGCACATCAGTGGCTTTACCGCCTTGCTCGGGGTGATATGATTAAAAAAAAAAAAATTGCAATTCTAACTCGGCTTTCCGATTCCTCCACCCATTACTCCACCGTGCCTCCAAGTGTTAACATAACGATCATAAAAGAGTATTTGTGGCGTGCCAGATAGAATTGTTGGTCTAATATGAGGAGGTGGATGCGTTATACTTTATTAGACAGAAAGACATATGTGATACAATTCATAACATTTTTTTAAAATTTGAAATGTTTCGCCGAGTAACCGGCTAACGGAAAATAATTTTATCAAATAAGGTTCCAATTTACATTATTGAGCTGAGTGGTTGAACGTTTGATTTTTTTTTCTTTAACTGTATCGCTATAGAAACAAGATTTTAAAGTAATTTCAACTCAGTTTTTTCTATAATGATTTACATATCACATTGTTTCACTGCGAATTTAGAAAGAACGCATATTAATTTAAACCGGAGTTTTTCAACCAGTGCGCACGTACTGATGCGCAGGGGGTTACAATAGAGAAGAACAAAAAGAAAGAGGAACAAGATACAGTGGGGTCGGAGAAAGGCTAGGAAAAAGATGGGAATCGAGGAGATAAAAAATGACAATTGACGTTGTACTTAACCTCTTGAAGATTGTAGGTATCAGGGAAGCAAGTGTACGGAAGGAAGTTTCAAAGAGGGAAAGTGCGAGAAACAAAAGTAGAAGAGGCAGTTACATTTGACTGTTTTCACTTTAAAAGGGTGGGACATAGTTGCCAGTCTAGTAACACGAGTAAATTCGTGTAGAGGAAGCATCAGGGAGATAAGGTTGTCAGAACAAAAACCGTGAAAATATTTGTAGAAAAGACAGAGGTAAGCCACATCCCGGCGGTGAAAAAGTAGCGAAGTCGTGCTGTCAAGTCGGGATCCTTTATATTAAAGATCCTCCTTTGAATTTTGTCGAGCATCCCGAGATAAATAGCAAAAACGTCCGACTCCATATGACAACAGTATTCAATGCACAGACGACTGGTAGATGCAAGATGGATTCTGATAAGAAAAAATTCCTGACCCGACACAGTGACCCGATGTTCCTAGCAATAGCTGAAGCTATTGATTCAATATAATCGTTCTACGTGAAGTCAGCTGTGAGAGTTAAGCCGAGGAGGTGCACCTCAAGTTAATAGGAAATTGACAGAAAAGTTAACAGAGTAATGTATTGCTTTTATATTTTTAAAATCTTTATTAAAAAAATAACGAAAAAATTGAGACACCAATCACGTGGTTTCTATGGTTAAGTTAACTGACATTTCAATTAATGACGTTGGATTATCATTGACAATAGAGGGGCTGGTTATTATACCTGCTGATCGTGGCTTATAAATCAAGCTTTATGAGGTGATCAATTTTTAATTTCTCTTAAAAAAGAGTGTCCTTTAATATCTAGTAAAGCATTGAATATTTTATGGCAATTTTCTACATCGTATCCTAATTCACATAGGTATGATGTAGAAAATTAGTAAGTTCATAATATCCTTTTCTGTACTTATCAACATTGAATGCAAAAATAGATCAAATATTAAAAGCATTGATTAGGAAATTGCAGTATGTTTGTCACGTACAAAGTTTAACATTAAAATAATTGTCAAAGCACGTCAAGCACAGGTTTTACAGACAATCAGTTTATTACCATAAGTGATACTGTAGCAGATAAGAAATTAAGAATTAAAGGCATTTTGAAAAATCCCATACCATGTCAAATTTCACAAGTCAGTATGAAAAGCAAAATTCTTGATCCTGATTAGATACGAAATAGAAAAATGAACGATGGCGTCAGTCAAACGTTTTTCACTCCAAAAGAACAAAATGCCTCTGGGAGCCGGTAACATGACTGAATTCCACTACTTAACCACATCCGTGACCCGGTCAAGACAGTCAGATGGGAGCAGCAAGAGAGAGACACAACTTAAATGTAACTTCAACTTCAAGTTAACCCGGACATAATATCACGTCGCACCTTGTTCTCTTTCTCTTTCTTTCTCGTGTGCTGATTCCTTTTACTTCTTCTTCTCCATCCTAAGACATTAATACCAAACAAACGCTCATGCATGCATACGTACGTACGCATAAACTCTTTTCAACAAATTACTACTACGAACATTTTCTACAACTCTTGATACCCTTAACTCATTATTTGTTTCTCATTAAACATTAACTACTACGAATTCTTGTTATTCTTTTCTTTTAATAAATTTCTATTTTAACAAGAAAAATGTATATTTTATTCTAATTCACACTTTCCAACCTCCCAGCCAACCATCTGATGATGATAACGAAAATAACATTTTGATAATTCTGATGATAATTCTGGATAAAACTTGCAAGCTGTAGGGAGTTCGGTTATGTATGACACAAGGCCGAATCAAATAAACATTAACCATCTCCCTATAGCTTCAGTGGTGACCTCCGACGGTTGAAAAGAACACGCACCTTACGTCTTCAATACACGGTTGAGCGATCATGTCTTTTTCAAGACATGACTAAGAAAATTTACCCGTAGTAGGTTGTCATTTCTTTCTGCATTAGACTGGTTGCCAAACAATGATATAGAACCCAATCTGCCCTGCTATTCATTTCATACCTGGAGGGAAAAAAGATGGATTAATACCTTTCCCAAAAGTATTTGTGTGTAAATAAATGAAACGAATTCGACTGGAATTCGAACTGTGCGTTCCGCGCCCGGTTCACACTCCACCCACATCTATTGAACAGGTGAAGAGGCTCATCCCTTATTTCCTGTTTAGGATGCGGTTTCCGGTTTTCTCTTTTCCAATCTTTTCACTCTTTTCTTTATTTTTTTCAATTGAAGTAGATAGACTAAACTATCGCCCGGTTCACACTCCACCCACGTCTATTGAACAGGTGAAGAGGCTCATCCCTTGTTTCCTGTTTAGGATGCGGTTTCCGGTTTTCTCTTTTCCAATCTTTTTACTCTTGCGTAGCCCCCTGCGCATCAGTGGCATTATCGCCTTGCTTGATAAAATAAAAATAAAAATTTCTCGTCCCGAGGTTTCGCACAAGCATCCTAAAATATACAATGTTATGTCTTAAAAATAAATGCTTATTTCAGGAAACTTCTTTATTATTTTCGTATTTTCAAATTTCAGTTTAAAGTGAATCCCAGTGTTTTAGTTTTTCTACAAGTGAGTCCTAAGGTTAAAAAATGTTCAGAATCACTGGTTTTAGATATTTGAAGTAGCTTGAGCGTATGTTAATCGTAGAGAACTCATAGATTATGCCACATCCAATGCATATCCATCTCAGTAAATTATGTTATTTTTTTTTTTTAATAAAACGGTATTTTCCTGATCAAAACTGTAATCACAGAGGTTCCGATGGTATACAGATGCATTGAATGTTATCTACTTTTAAGCTCTTTAAATTTTTATAGATTTTTTTCTTTAAACCTTGAGGTGCTTCCCCCGTCGTAGATTTGGAATTGGGAGAAGGCATTGTTTACAATCTAGACTCATTTGGATGTACATTTATTAGACTCTTTTTGTTTTATATTGATTAGATATTTAACTGTTTTTGAAATGCCTGTGATAATATTTGTGTTGATTTGTGTTCATTTAAATATCTTAATTAAAGTGTTTACAGTTAATATATTTTCTTGGTCTATGTAATTTGGAATTTTATTATTATTATTATTATTTAAGATTTCTTCTTTGGCGCAAGTGTTTTTCATTAATGGTTCAATATCATAGATTTACCAACATTACAACTCAAAGTACCTCCAGAAAAGCTAGCAATTTTCAATAATAAAGTTGTTTTCTATAGAGTAAGTGTTTCCTTTCTACGATGTCTTATTTTGACAGTTTTAATTTGAAATTTTCATCATGTCACGTGTTGTGACGTCATTTTTGTTTTCTTGGCGAACGTCTTAAATTGATTGGTCTGTTCGTCAAAATCAAATAATAATAATAATAATAATAATAATAATAAAGCACAGAATCTTTTAAAACAATTTTTGTAGATGAGCAATCATTTTTTTTTTAGAAAAGGTGGCCCTGCTCATGACATAAATACAGTGTCAAATGGATGTGCGTTGAGGTGCAGTGTATATCGGCTCAGAACGAGAAATCGGAAAAAAAAGTTTGGATGCTGGAAAAACTTAACAAAAGTTAATTAAATCTTTTTTGTCGGCGGTATTTAATCAAATATATTTGGAAGAAAGTTTGTTGCGCAAGTATCTATCTATCTATCTATCTATCTATCTATCTATCTATCTATCTATCTATCTATCTGTGTGTGTGTGTGTGTGTGTGTGTGTGTGTGTGTGTGTGTGTGTTTAACCAAAGTAATTAACGCCATCCTAAAATCACAAAAAAATAGCAATGCAATTTCCGAAATACAAATGAGTGTCCATTACAGAAGGGGTATCTTGCTGATTCTGTTCATTACCTATGCAGCATTTCCACCACTGAAACCCAACAGTCAATAAATTTCACATAGGTAACACCAACAGTACCTTCGAATCTCGATGGTATCAGAATATTTTGTCCTTTAATAAGTACAGAAATAGCACATATCTTTCTAAATACTTTTGGTATTTAAAAGAAGTCAATAAAGCCACTATCATAAAATGGGAATTTTGTTTTTAATCTAGCATCTGTAAATTCTTACACAAGACCAGTTTCTTTCGTTTACAGGAAAAATTACAAATTATCCAGTTTTTCCAAATTAAACTTGCTCAATAAACGAAACGAATAAATAATCACTTATCAATATAGCCTTTCATTTACCTTAAAGTATAGTTAATTACATTTTCTACTGTAAATATAACTACTATACCTTTCATGACATCTCAATATCCTCCGCCCACCTCAAGCCTCTAACTCCATTTCCCTATATATCACTTAAGTTTATGACTTTGGAGCGATCTCTCAAATTCTCTCATCCACCCTACAAACCCATACCATTATCCATCGTTAACTTAACTATCCTTTGGTATATCTAGCCAAAGCCACTAGAATAAGTGAACAATAGGTTCAAATTTCTAGATATATAATTGCTTAACTCTTACAATCGTATATCGCCTGACGAGGTGCGTGATATGGTAGCAAAGCACGGCAGCTCTTGTGTAGCAAAAACTGTTTTATTATAAACTCTAATAAGAATATCACCACACACACACACACACACACACACACACACACACACACACACACACACACACACACACACATACCTATATATATATATATATATATATATATACGTATATATATCACTTGGGTGATCATGTCTATTTCGAGACATGACTGACTAGGGAGAAGATTTTCTCGCAGTAGGTTGTCATTTCTTTCTGCAGTAGACTGGTTGTCAACCAAGGCTATACAACCCAATCTGTCCTGCTATTTGATCCATTGCTGTCCATTTCGATTTCTCATTCCGAGCTGATATCCAATATCGATAAGGTATTCTATATTTATGGGTTAAAGTACTCAATATTAGAGATAAAGCGTATTTAAATATAAAAAGCGTACGTTGAAATATCAACACCCAGTGGCGATAGTCTGTTTCATGCTTAAACATAATCGTCAGGCAATGTGCGTGGTGTTTTGGCTCAACTGTTTATATATATATTGATCAATCATGTATTATATATAGTTCTATTATATTATTCTAACGGTTGCTGGGTGGGCGATAACGGGCATGTTTTGAATTATTCTAGGGGCTATTAAGTAGAAATAATTGTGGATCTGCATGAAATTTTGTGGCTATTTGATAGTGTTGTTCGTTAAACTTATTATTGATTGCTTTGTTATTTGTTGATGACTGTAATTGCGTTTAATTGTGCTTATGTGTACATTTGTAGTTTCTTAATTTGTTTATTATTTACTTTTTTTTTCATATATATAACAAAAAAGGAAGAAAAACAGTAGTCAGTTATTGAAAACCTCCTGAAGAGTGAATTGATCAATTACAAATAGGTTCTATGCAACTTTTGATTCGAAGTGTCGGTTATAGCATCAATCAGTTAAGTGATAAATTTTATTTGTGTTTATCATATATATATATATATATATATATATATATATATATATATATATATATTATCGATTTTCTGCACTATTGTAAGAACTGCAACATTGAAACTTCTGAATATCGTTTCTTATGTCTTTGTCTATGAGTGTATCAAATTTGATTAAAATTGGACCACTCCTTCTATAACCCGATTTTTTCGATTATCGATTTTCGATATTTATCGGGGGTACCTTGACACAAAACCTGGCTAACAACACTCGCAGACGCTTATAGTACAACTGTGTAAATTTTCAAGAAAATCGGTTCAGCCGTTTCGGAGTCTATAGGTAACGGACACACACACACACACACACACACACACACACACACACACACACACACACACACAGTTCCATTTATAAATAAGTTTAGATAGTTATTATTATTGTTATAATAATATCATAATGCAACTCTGAAGCTACCAAGTTTCAGTGCTCAATGTACACTAACTGTACTGAATAACTGTTAAACAGATCTATCTGCGGATGGCTCTATATATATATATGTGTGTGTGTGCGTGTGTGTGTGTGTGTGTGTGTGTGTGTGTGTGTGTGTGTGTGTGTGTGTGTGTGTGTGTGTGACGCTGAAGACGTTGACCTTGTCATTCGTATTATATACGCTTAATATAGCATTCTATAATGGGAGGATAGTGAACTGTTGATAGTGCGCTATGCGAAAAAAAATATTACTATTTTCTCTCTAATGACGAATCTGATACACTGGACGACCTCTTATGCACGCAACTGCCAACATATATGTCGATCAAACATTACTATGATCGCATAAAAATATTTTCATATATAAGTCTATGCTTCTAATGTATCCGCCTAAACTCTGAAATGTTATTTACGATTTTTCTTTCTTCAATAGTAGTAGATCAGTTCGTCTATCGCCCAGTTCACACTCCTACCCGAAATAGAGTTTTACTGTATTGCCTGATTCCTGTTTTGGATTGTGTATCCAGTTCTTTCTAAAGTCCTTCTGATTCTTTCTTGCACCCACTAGCGCCTTGCGTCTTAATGACATCGTCTTGCTTGGGGTGAATAGATATAAAACAAAACAAAACAAAAAATATTATTTCTTCTTGTCGTCAGCAATGTTTGATATACGATTTCCCGGTCATAAATAAGCAACATATTGGTACGCCAAGTCGAGTCTCTCAAGGTAGGTGTTGGGTTTTAACCAATAGTGAGAAGAGTTACTTAACTTGAATACTAGAGACGCACAACTGAAGACTAATTGCAGATAAAAGAAAAATGCCACGAACCTCGCTCCATTTACTCTGGCAAATAAAAGAAATATAGTCTAGAACTGCCATCCTGGTGTTTACGTTAGGTTTTCCAGTAATTTATTCTCTGATATAACATATACTTTTCAATACTTGCCTTGTGACTGCTACTATAGTCAAGATGTAGCTTAAGCAGTATTCTCTTTGAAAACTAACGTTTCCCCGCTTAGTCAGTCTCTGGTATCCGATTACTGAATTTACAATCTATTTTCATTTTATATATATATATATATATATATATATATATATATATATATATATATATATATATATATATAGCAAATAATTATTAATTTAATCATTACAATTGGTTATTACTTTTTTTTCAGTTGTATTGCACAGAACAGGAATTAGGCTATATTTAAAGTGCCCAAAATTTCTATTCGATCAGGGTCCAGACTAAATGACGAGAGCAAAACATATTTTACTAGGTTAAGATGATCCTCGTTCTATGCCGTTCTGACCAATCAGAGTTTGAGTATATTTTCAAGTTTTCCTCTGACATGAAGTGGAATGATTATACTTAAGTACCTCCAAAGGTTTGATAAAAAGTGTGCAGGCATGATGAAAAAATGCCCAATATTTAATAAAAACAAAGTTTTATCATCAAAATCTTTTTCGATGGATACTGAATTTTTACAAGAATTACTGTAATTTTAAAAAAATGAATTAGAATAATTCATAAACTTATAAAATCTTTTAAGTTTACACATAACATAAATTCAAAATTATATTAAAATATTGGGTGTTGTTGAATTTTAGTGAGTTTTTCCATTTATGATTTGTAAATACAGCCTTAATTTAATAACAATATCGCTGGCACATTGTTGTTGTGTCGGTTAGGGACCCCAAAATCATCTGTCAGTTTCGTCTCTGTCTTCGAGGACAGAGTGCGACTCAATTGTAGCTCCGTCCGCGAGGGCAGGGTTGCATCTGAGAAAAATTACACTGAATAAATGCCAGGTCCCGGATAACAATGTCATGCGGCTGCGCCACCCTATTGCAGCAGAGGGGTGGACCAGGGGCTTGTCACCGTGGTCAGCGCAACCGGTGGTTGAGGTAACTGGGGAATTTTTGTTCCTTCGCCCGTCTGTACGCGGTCGGACTCCCCACGTTAAAAAAGACCTTGTGTCACATCTTGCTCCAGTGGAGTAGTAGGATAACATTCATACTCCGAGGAATAAACACACACACACACACACACACACACACACACACACACACACACACACACACACAAAAAAAAGAAAAAAAAAAAAGAAAAGGTCATCCGTTATATCCCAAATTTCAGCCCAAAGAACACACATGTACATAAATCTACTAAAAGACAAAAAAACAAAAACAAAACAAAACAAAAAAAACAATGCAAAACCTATTACAAAACTGCCCAAACATAAAATAATTTAAGTGCCATACCATACCTGATACACGCTTGAGCGATCATGTCTCTTTCGAGACATGACAGACTGAGCAAAATATTTTCCCGCAGTAGGTTGCCATTACTTTCTGCGGTAGACTGGTTGCCAAAAAAGTCTGTAGAACCCAATCTGTACTGGTACTTAACTCGTAGCTGGAGGGAGAAAAGAGGGATTAATACATTTCCCAAGGTTATTTGTGCGTAAGTGAACGCAACGAATTCAACTGGAATTCGATTACCCGTTCGGGGATGATATCCACTACACCACAACGCACATCCAACTAACCGAATGAAAAAAGTAGGCCAGGATAACTTAACAATGAGAAGAAGACGCACCATAGAACAGGAACAAGACGTGTCGAAAGAAACAGAAAAGTATTTAGGAGCCTACTTGATAAGTTTGAATAAAATAAATGAGAGAAATTATAACAAATCTGTCCTGCTACTCAACCCATAGCTGGAGAGAGAAGAGATGGATTAATACCTTTCCCAAGGGTGCGTAAGCGAATAAAGCGAAAATGACGATTTTATTTTGTGTTGACATAAAACTCCGCTTGACAACGGCAATAGTTACCAAAAATAATAAACGCAGTTCTTAAGTTTGCGATGCGGTTTTATGACGTCACACCGCGGGATAGCGCGAAATGACAACAAAACCATCTAGTCAAATGCAATGTAATATGTTATTTCCTGTTTTAAAGTTGATTTTATTGAGTGTTGGTTGTTTCGATTTGATGTACATGGCCTCCAATATCTGCAGGTTCCTCTTACTGTGTGTATGAGTAAGGATCACCGTATTGTTGACCAAAATCTGTCTGATATTACCTAGATGTTTATGTTTTTCAGAGAAATGTTGTTTAATAGTACTCTGATCAGAAAGATGACATGTAAGTCTACGGGAGAGCGTGGTTGTAGTAAACAAAATAAAATCGTCGGTGATGGTGAATTTTATAATATTTCAGTTTGAACGACCTCTCTGAAGATGGCTCAAGTGAGCCGAAAGCTTAGAAGAAAACCAATAAATAATTATCCAAATGTTGGAGAATTTTTGTCTTTATTTTCAACTGAAATTAAAGCAAAAATACATTTAGAACGGCTCATGATTAAACATAGTAGACATCCATTGTCTCTTATATTTAACAGCATATGTTTAGAAAATTACTTGCTGCCTCGATATACTATATATATATATATATATATATATATGTGTGTGTGTGTGTGTGTGTGTGTGTGGGAGAGAGAGAGAGAGAGAGAGGGGGGGGGAGAGAGAGAATTAATATAAGTAAAAGTTTATTAC
>JBBBDQ010001172.1:207500-297500 GCA_037127315.1 Ascarosepion bandense | reverse complement strand
ACCCTTCGTGAGCTGGGGGGGGGGGTTCCATGTGAATTTAAGCATGCTACTCGATTGGCACAGTGGTCTCACTCTTTTACCATTGAAATAATTAAAAGTAAGTGCCTTAAAGAAATACAAAAAATCTTTAAAAAAAAGTTCCCAAGTAGGCATCAATGCAGATCATCTGCATTGATGCCTACTTGGGAACTGTTTCTTTTTTTAAAGATTTTTTGTATTTACTCCAGTCTCCATTTACTCCAGTCTCATTAGAAAATCTGCCAGGGCTGACAAAGTAAACTTGGCTGCTGTTCTTGAAATGGACCTCCAATCAGTGGTTAATTGGGGCAAGAAATTGCTTGTAAATTTTAATGTCTCCAAAACAAAACTGTTCTCCTTAGAGAAACTTTCCTGCCCATTGGATGGATGATGCTAGTCTCCTGGAGAGCAACGCAACGCACCTCCTAGGCCTCACTTTTTCAGCCGACCTGAAGTGGAACGACTACATCGAATTTATAGCTGCATATAGTGATAAGAAGATAGGATCACTGTTTTGTACAGTGTAACCCTGATATAAGAGAGTTGTCGGGAGCGGATAAAAGTTATCTTATATCCGGGTTCGTCTTATATCCGGGTTTGGTCTATTTTATAAACATTACCACAGGCTCTAATTTGGGACCAGAGGAAATCTTTCTTATATTCAAGTTTCTCTTATATCAGGGTCTATTATATCCGGGTTATACTGTACCAGAAAGTTTTTCTATTTAGAATCCATCTTGTACATTTATAAATCTACCATTCATTCGTGCATTTAATACTGTTGCCATATCTGGTGCTGTTCGACAAAATTCAAAGAAGAATCTGCAATCAATCCTAACTTAGCATCTTGACTTCAGTTACTTTCCTACCGACGTGACTTGGCTTCGCTCTGTCTTTTCTAAAAATATTTTTATGGCAACTGCTTTGGTGAGCTTTTTCCATGGTGTCCCGACTATATTTAAGCGTGCAATTAGATTGGTATATAGGTCCCACACTTTTACCGTTGAAATAGTTAAATGAATTACCACTTCTACTCCAACAGTTTCTTTTCTCACACTTACCGCCTGTCGAACTCCCTTCCGTTTACTTGCTTAAAAGTACAATCTCCACAAATTTAAATGCAACGTCAATTGCCATCTTCTTTCTTCTTGATTTTCTTTCTTTCTTTTTTTTTTTTCTTAATACTAGTTGTACCTAGTCTTTTCTCTAAATGTACCCACGCCCTCTCCGCACTAGTGGCGGTCTCGCCTTGCTTGAGGTGAAATGGTTAAAACTAAAAAATAACATAAACTTTAGGGCATCAAAGGAAACGGCCATCACAGAAATTTTTATGACATGAATCTGTTGTATACGTCTAAAGAAATAAGTCGAACACGATTAATATTCCAAGCTGCCAGTGGCTATTACAACCAGGAAGGCGAGTGACTCGTAGCTAATATTTATTGCAATTTTGATTGGTTAATAAAGGAATAGGCTAAGGGAAATAATGGGGTTGCACTTACTCAATACATCGTATCTCTGCTCTTGAATAAATTAGTATTGAGAATGTTGTCTCATAAAGTCGAGTTTAGTGTGGAGAACCCGAATGCGTACGCTCGGGCCAGGGTCAATAATTGTCAAGCCCCGCAAAGGATATGTGATTCCGTAACGTGCTGGTTTGTTGATTACATGACCACTTCTGGTCACAGTTCTGTTAGAGTTTGGTCGTGACTCATTTTGATAGTGGCTGCTCAGCTGCGATTAGTTCTTTCTGGCTGGATTCACAGGACATTGGTGTTGTTCTAGATTTGAACTGATGATCAACTTCTCGGTTCTTTCTATATTTACTTCCAGCTGGCGTTTCCACAACACCCGTCCCTCGGCTGAGGTCTTTTTTCGTAATCCTCACCGAGACTCAATGCTAACATTCTTAACCCGCAGATGTATGGAGACACCAAAATCTTTTAGGTGCTTAAGATACCAAATTGGTCTTAATTCGACCCTGGTTCCTTGTACCGCACCAACTGACTCCTCTACCTTCTGTACTCTATCTCTACAAGAGCCAGGTTTGACCAAAAATGAAGTATTGCTGCTATATCTGAACTGGTACTGCTCAATCCTCATTTGCCAGTTTTTTATTGAGTTAAAAAAATAAGCTACGCAATCTTCTGGGTGATTAATTATTTTCTACCCTACAGCTTTTCCCCCCACAGATAGAACGTCTCTAGACTCTTGCTATTCTGTCACTATTTTCATGGCAAAAAGTTTTCACGAGTTACATTCCTTAGTTCCATCTGTTCACCACTTCGCAGCTTAGACTCGCCTTGTACAGTGGGAGGAATAATTCTCATTCCGTTTAGATTCTATTAATAAGAAATGAGTTCTACGCGGACAAATTTTTCCTAACAGCTGCTACTTTGTGGGGTGCATTCCCGATCACTACTGTTATGGGGAAACACAACTATTCCTCAGATAATGGACGCTCCCTCCTATATTAATAAGAGTTAACACGAACTTTACAAGAGAAGTTCTTGAGAAGTTCTTCGGGAGTTCATAGTAGTTCTTGAGAGTTCTATTGGAGTTCAGTAGAAAATACTAGGCAGTTGATATTAGTCGTCAGTTAGCCGAATACTAAGGAGTCAGCTTACAGTGGAAGATTACCAAGTTCCTAACATTTGGGGTGTGTTAAGTCGATTAGCAACCGACATAGCACGATTATAACTTTCAGTGCGAAAATTACTCCGCAACAACTACAATCATCAAGTCTAGAATAAACCGTTATGTATCCTACATATCCTTATAAACTGGGGTTCTAGTGTCGAAATCCGTATTAGTCCTCATTGTGCTATCTCTTTCAATTCCCCCATTCTCCAAAAATCTTTCTTATTATCTCTCTTTTAACTTGCTTACCCATCATTATTAATCTTCATTACTTTAGTCTTCATTATCAATTCTCTACTTCCTTCAACCCACTCACTCTCCAAAAGTCTTTCTTTTTAAATCTCTTCCAACTCTCACACTCTCTAAACGTCTTTTTTAATAATCGTCTCTTTCAACTTCCTCACTTTCCAAAAGTCTTTAATTTAATTCTCTATATTGTTCAACTCCCTCACTCACTAAAAGTCTTTCTTAATAATTATCACTTTCAACTGGCCTCATTTCAGAGAGGATAATCTATCCCATTTATCCGATGGAAGCATTAATTAACAATTTTCATCTCATTTTGTTTACTTCAACAAAAATGCTTCCTCTTTTTTCCCTCTCAATGATTATATCTGGCGAAAGCCTAAGAATGTATCGGTCGAAATGTTGTGATAACAGCAACAAATAACGAACAAAAAAAAAAAAATCTGAGCATTCGAACAATTTTAGATAAATTAATAACTTTTTTCCAAGTTGTACAGAACACACACACACACACACACACACACACACACACACACACACACACACACACACACACACACATATATATATATATATATATATAGAGAGAGAGAGAGAGAGAGAGGAATGGTAGACTTTGAAAAACAGTAGCTACTCACGCATCTACGAATCGTTCATTCAGTAATAAATTTGAACACTCTCGGCTACTTGCGTGTGTATCCATTGTACACGCTAATGTCCGCACTCCTCTACCGAGCGCCCATAGCTTAGAGGTAGAATCGCCGACTGATGTCAGTTAGGTCGGGTTTCAATCTTGGCTAGAAGCAATCGGATGTCTAACCGTACTGATAAGCTGTGATACAGCGAAACAAATCTGTCTACGGATGACTATATATATATATATATATATATATATATATATATATATATAATGTATATTTAGTTATCAATCTTTCTTTTAAAGAAGAAGTTTCGTTAAAAATTACCTATAAGGAAGACTTTATTCATTTTTGATTGAATTTTTCCAGTATTCTTACATGTTTGTTTTTTGTTTTTTTGTTTTTGTTTTTTTTTTTGCTGGAGATTTTTACATTCTTTATCTCCAGCAAAAAGGAAACATGTCACAATACTGGAAAAGTTAAATCAAAAATTATTACAATCTTCCTTGTCGGTCGTTTCTAACGAAACTTGTTTATATATATATTTGCTCAGTTTTTTATTTTAGTTTAGGAAGATTGCTAGCCCAGCTGGGCGTTGCACACTAGCACCAGTAATACCACTTAACCACTTTCCCCAAATGGCTGTATAAGAATGATTTATTGTAATTATGCTACTTCAGAACGAGGTTAAAGAAAGTATCTCCAGTTCTCTCTGTTTCTCTAACAAGCCGGTGAATATTCGCGCGCATGAGCGTACAAATTTTATGGCAATGCACCTTGTAGTGTGATCATGCTTACCGAATGAGTTTATCGCAGATAAAAAAAATGGCGTTACTGAAGCATTTCTGTAAGTTACGAAAACATTTTCTTAGCTCCCAACACCGTGCTCACAATGTTACCTAGTGATATAGAAAATAACGTTATATTAACTGAAAATTGATAATAAACTGTAGAAAGATATTAGAACGTGCAATATTCATCTAAAGAAGAGATTCTCGATTAAAAAAAATATCTAATCCTATTTATGAATGAAACTTTGTCTGTGTGTGTCTGTATGTCCGTTAATTATAAACTCAGAAACGGCTGAACAGATTTTCTTGAGAATTTACTCGTCTGCGAGTGTTCTTAGCTAGGTTTTGTGTCAAGGTACCCCCGATAAATATCGAAAATCGATAATAGAAAAAATCGGGTTATAGAAGGAGTGGTCCGATTTTAATCAAATTGGATACACTCATAGACAAAGACACAAGAAACGATATTCAGAAGTTTCAAGGTTGCAGTTCTTAAAATAGTGCATAAAATCGATAATATATATATATATATATATATATATATATATATATATATATATATATATATATATATAAAAGGCAAGATGTTTGTATGTGTGCCTGTTTATCTGTTTGTATGTCCTTTATACAAATCCACAATTTTTATCCGATTCTCACCAAACTTCGTACGAATATTCTTTAGGCTGAGTCTGAGCTCCAGGACCATGGATTAGTTTTAAAGCTTTCATTACACCCGAGCAACGCCGGGCTATACTGCTAGTAAAAAATAATTTTATATCTTCTATATATATTTTAAATGAAAGAAAACGTAAGTGCAGAGTTTTTCAGCTCCGGCACTCGCAACGTTGGGGATAAGCGTTCAGGGGTCAGGAATATAGTTGATTGCAATGTCATAGTAACCTAGCCACAATGTTACATATCCTCCAACCAAAATACAACATGTCTGCAATGTTGCAAGAAGGTTCCGTTTTGGCTGGAACCAGAGTACCTCCTAGACAAGATAGTAAAGGAAAGCGAGAAGAAATGGCTAACCATCAACTGCAAGAAGACAGAAAGCATAATAATTAGCAAGAGAAAAAGCCCTAAAACGCGAGATACAAACTGGAGATGTCTACATAAAAAAAAGTCTCAGTCAGTCAAGTGCTATACGTGAAACACGCTTGGGTGATCATGTCTCGAAAGAGACATAACTGACTGTGCAGAAGATTATCCCGCAGTAGGTTGCCATTGCTTTCTGCGGTAGACTGGTTGCCAGCCAAGGCTATAGAACCCAATCTATCCTGTTATTTAACCCATAACTGAAGGAAAAGACGTACTAATACCTTTCCCGAGGGTATTTGCGCGTAAGTGAATGCAATGAATTCAACTGGAATTCGAACTCGGCTACCCGATTTCTCGTTCCGCGCCGATATCCACTGCACCACAACGCACATCCCTGAAAAAGTGTTTTAACAGAGGATAGAAAACACGACACTGAAATCCGAACATGCATAGTATTTTATTATTTTATTGTTATTATGACAGCTTCGAAAATTTGGCATTTCTGTAGTTCTTCGTCTTCTATATGCCATGTCCCTTCAGAACGTTGGTGATCTTGGCTCTCCACAATTCCCAGTCCTTTGTAGTCCTTAATAAATTTTGTATTCTTATCTCTCATAAACCTTATTCCGTTATCCATTTACGCAAGCTCGCTAAGTAGGTTATGCGTTTTTTTTTTCACTGGTTCTCTTACATTCAATCTGTCCTGTGAGTATCAAATTTTCCAGGCACACTTTCCTCGTTAAATACCTAATAAATTTCAACTATCTTTTCCTGATGTTAAATAGTATAGTCCCTTTCGTTTCCATTACCTCTAGAACTTCTTCGTTGCTCACATGTTCGGTCTATGTTATTCTCAGCATCCTTCTGTAGAATCACATTTCTATTGCTTCAAGTCTCTTCTCCATCTCTGATGAGATTGTCTAGCATTTACTGTGACATAAGGGAACGATATTACGTAAAAACTCAGTACTCTTTTCTTTGTTTCCAGCGGAATTTTCCTGTTTCTTAATACTTTGCTTAGCTTTTAGGCTTATTACGCATATTTCATTAGCTGAGTTAATGTCGTATGAGGTGTGAGTATTATCAACCAGTATTATGGATCTTTTCAGCATCTTCTGCCTCATATCCTCTCTCTCTCTATTATAATAATGTCCGTTGTATATATTGGTGAGAAAATATATTTTCCGCTTGTCTTCTTTATTTAACCATATAGCAAGGAAAATATATATATGCATATTATCCTACGTCTATGACACGACTCGGAGTTTTATACGTTACACAATCATCGGGTGCATATTTCAGATAGTTTAAAATATGCACCTGATGATTGCATAGTGCATGAAACTATGAGTCGTGCCATGGACATAGGATAATATGTATATTTGTTGATACACACACACACTTATATATATATACATATATATATATTACAGCTTTTGGTAAGGCATTGAACACTGTTTTATTAACAACCGAATGCACCCTTATATGTATATTTATTAATTTACGTCACTATATATATATATATCCATCCGCAGACAGATGTGTTTCGCTGTATCACAGCTCATCAGTACTGTTAGACATACGATTGCTTTTACCCAGGATTGAAATTCGACCGAATTGGCGTCAGTCGGCCATTCTACCTCTGTATCATCATACAACAGTAGTTAAAGTGTTCTAATTCATTACTGAATGAGCGATGCGTAGATACTAGAGTAGCTACTGTTTTTTCAAATCTACCATTCTTCCAGAGTGCTCAATCAAGGTGTGAGTTCGTAAATATATATATTGCTTCTTGTATGTTCAGGGTGTATAACCTGTAAAGAAACAGTAAACAATCATCTCAAATATTTTTGACAGGCAGGGCTATACTTGAATATAACATTCCCTTGGTAGTCACACACATTCTTCACGTATAGCAACTCTTACTTATGAGGTACAGAAAATCAAATATGTATTGAGTTTGGATGTTTTACTTTCAAAATTTTAGGGCTATGGAAATTTCTTGGAATTTTTCCACTGGGAAAAGTAAATCAAATAATAGAAATCTCTTTTATTATTTAATTTTCAGGCGAATAAAAAAACGCCATGATGGTTCACCAATTCCAAAGGATCGCTATTTTACTAGCCTTATATGACATTCACGTAAGCGTATAGGTGTGTGGTTACAATGTTAACGTTCGGTCTGTGAGTCCCGGATTGGAATATCACCATGATTGATTTGTTAAGAAGGGGAATTTTTATTACTACTAGCCATGTGACAACTATTCCAGCGTGCAACGATGTCAGATGGTACCTGGCGACCAAGTCACAAATTCGACCCAAAGCCTTGTAGATGGAAATAGGTAGAAAAAATGCAGAAGCTGTTCATGGTGAAAGAACAAAGTTAAAAGTCATGATCTCAGAAAAATTAAGAATACTGACCTTGTTCAACTACAGATCATGTCATATTATGAACTCTTAGGCAGAAGCTGTAACTATGGACCGCTTAGCATTGCAGCATTATGAGCCACAGGTTGACTCTGGGTTTTAAAGAAACCATGACGTTCTTTACTAAAGGCCAAGTCACAGTGCATCTCTTGCTCAGAACCGAAGGCTTGTCTCAAATTTCGTCGTTCCGCTGAGAGTAAAAAATTTTAGTTTCTTTTCGGCTTAAAAAAATAGAGATAAAGAGTAGAATTAATTTCGCTAGAAAAGTTAATCTTTTTTATCTTAGTATATTTTTTCTTTGCTAAAATCTTATTATTATTAATATATAACTTGAAGGTACTTCGGATCTATTAATTTCCACTTGAAGGTGCATGAAATGTTATGTACATTTTAATATTCTAATTAATTATCCACATTAAAACAGTTTTAATTAGGAAAAATCGGAATTTTGGAACAAAAATATGACATGAAGCAAAATTGTACGAATTAAAGTGTTCAGTCCAAAATTCCAATCATTTGAAGAATGCCGGAGCGTACAACAGCCGAAACGTCGTTAAAATGGCAAGAAAGATGAATACAACAGTCCGAACAATGTAAATAGTATAAATAATTCCAATATTTTATCTCAGAAATATAGACTGATCCTGAAGAATGCCGGGCATAAAACGTCGTGATTATCACAACAAAGATGAGGACAACAGTCTGAAGAATGTCAATAGTGTAAATAATAAATATTTACAGTACCTCATCTCAGAAATATAGTCAGTCAGTTTAGTGCCATACATGAAACACGCTTGGGCGATCATGTCTCTCGCGAGACATGACTGACTGGGCAGAAGATTATCCCGAAGTAGGTTGCCATTGCTTTCTGCGGTAGACTGGTTGCCAGCCATGGCTATAGAACCCAATCTGTCCTGGTAGTTAACCCATAACTGGAGGGAAGAAACGGATTAATGCATATCCCAAGGGTATTTGCGCGTAACTGAATGCAATGAATTCAACTGGAATTCGAACTCGGTTCCCCGAGTTCTCGTCCCGAGCCGATAGACTGATCTTAAAGGATGCCGGAACGTACAACGGTCGAAATGTAGAGAATATCGAAATATCACGACAACAATTTGAACAATGTAAAATAGTGTAAATAAAGTAACTATTGTTATGGTGACCTATTTATACATTTGTATTATTATTATAGAAGTAGAAAAAATACTGTTAAAAGTGCGCTGTTAAGTAGCGATGTTATGGTTAATGTTTCGTACACATCGCTTATTATATCTAAAGTTATCGGATGAAATTTATTAAATTTATTTATTAAATTTATATAACAAGGTTCTTAATAAATGATTTTTCTTTTTTTTAGTGTAAATTACTATGTTTAGTCATATTTAGGTACCTTACAAAAAGAAAAACAAAAACAAAACAAAAGAAAAAAACAAAAACAAAGCATACCTAAGGTTTAAAATACATTTTAAAAAAGGACATTTTTCTAAAATCATTTTATTTTCGTTTTAACTCTAAGCTAATATGTTAAATTTAATGTTTCCAACCAGTAAAATGCTTTGCTGTTTTTCAAACCGAATTTAAAGTGATTAGATATTCTGTAACTGTGGTACTGTTTGACAACAAAAGTAAATGATATAATTTCTCCAAGAATTGTCCTGACAATTAACAAGAATATTATGGTCAACAAATATGAATTTCTCGAAATTTCATTAAATTTAGTGGGGATGGTGGTGGTGGTGGTGGGGTAATATATATATATATATATATATATATATATATATATATATATATATATATATATATAATTTTCTATAAAGAAAGGTTTCTAAAATAATTTCATTAAAATCTTGAAAGTTTTATTAAAATCTTGAAAGTTTCATTAAAATCCAACAATTAACTGATTTTTTCAATGATTTCCAAATCAATGTGTTCTTCACTGCAAAAATCCGCTCAGATTTTCATACAAATTTCATACCCGTCGACGCAAGGAAAACAAACTTTCGAATAATTTAAAAAGGATAAAAATAACATAATTTAATAATAAAAATGTTTTTAGTTTTTTCTCTTCCTAATAATATAACTACTTTTAGGATAAAACATTTGTTTTTTTATTGTTTCTGGTATCTTTTCATCATATACTCATTTTAGCGAATCTTTCGAGGTGCTTCTACTCCTGGTTTCGTTTTGTAAACTGAACCAAAATTCAGCATATTTTTTAAATACCTTTCAGAAAGAAAAGCACTAATGATTCATAAAAAATTAGATTTTATGAGCAATATATTTGCTGCCGTGAATATCAATATCCTAGAGAATAATATTAAATTGATGTTATGTAGCAAATAACAGCATTTTTAAACAAGTTTCTCAGTGTCAAAACTGAATCGAACAAAAAAGTTTTCAGAAGAAAAGTCAGTTAAATATTAAACATAAAACATTACTAAAATTAATTTTAAAAATCGGGTTAATTAAATAGTTCTTTAATCACGTAAAATTAAAATGTTTATATTTCGGTATAAGAAGCGTGTTAAAAAATCCAAAATATTTTTTCTAATTTGTTAGAAACAGAAACACAGATAATGCAAAAATAAATAAAGTTGATCATTAGTGCATTTGCTTTTATGAATAAAAATTTGATAGTAAAGAAAGACTATTAAATTAACTTTAAGTGAAAAATGTTTAAATAAACTTCCAAGTAACAAGACAAGCTTCCTTCTTAAATTATATGTTTTTAGTGAAAAAGATTTACTTTTTGCAATGAAAACATAAAATAATATAGCATGTCTGAAGGAAATAAAATAAATAAATTTGATACTTCTTCTTCTTCTTCTGTGTGCCCTGTCCCTTCAGGACGTAGGCGATCATGGATCTCCACGTCTCCCTATCCCTTGTGGCTCTTAGTATGTTTGCTCCTGGCAACCCCCGTTCCGTCATCCACCTGATCAGACTCTGCAGATATGTTATCCGCTGCCTTCCTCTGTCTCTCCTTCCTTCTATCTGACCAGTCAGTATCAGGTTCTCCAGGCTCTCCTTCCTCATTGCATGTCCCAGGAACTTCAGTTGTCTCTTCCTGATGCTCAGCATCAATTTCCTTTTTGTTGCCATTCTTTCTAACACTTCGTCGTTGCTTGTATGCTCAGTCCACGATATCCGTAGCATCCTTCTGTAGAACCACATTTCGGCCGCTTCCAGTTTTTTCCTCATTTTCGATGATATTTTCCAGCATTCACAGCCGTACTGAAGAACTGACATCACGTAGCAGTCTAGCACTCTTTTCTTCGTTTCTATTGAGATCTTCCTGTGTGTTAGTATTTTGCTCATCTTCTGGAACGCGTCCTTTGCCATGCCAATTCGCCTTCGGATCTCCGTGTCGCACTTTCCATCTCCTGTTAGAACACTTCCTAGGTACTTAAATTCTTGGACTTGTTTGATTCTGTTATCCCCCACCTGTATTTGGCATTTTGGGTTGTATCTTTTGCTGATGACCATGCACTCAGTTTTCTTAAAGTTTATTTGTAGTCCTTTCTTGTCACTCTCCACTGCTACTTTCTGTATGAGATCTTGCAGTTTCCTTTCCGTGTCCGCAATCAGTACTGTATCGTCCGCGTATCTTATGTTGTTCAGGTTGTGGCCTCCAATAATAAATCCTGGTGTGTCATCTAGGGTCCTCAAAATATTCTCGCTGTATAGGTTGAACAAATCCGGTGAAAAGACACATCCTTGTCTTACGCCTTTTTCTATCTTTGTGTATCTATTGAGGTCGTTACCTGTCCGTATGCAGGCCGTTTGCTGCCAGTAGAGATTCTTGATTATTCTTATATCTTTGCCGAAAATGTCGAGGTTGCCTATCATTTCCATCAATTCTTTGTGTCGTATTTTGTTGAATGCTTTCGCGTAATCAATGAAGCATAGGTACAAGTCTTTCTTCATTTGTAATGCCCTTTCAGAGAGCATCCTAATCATGAATATGGCGTTCCTTGTTCCAGTGTCTTTGACGAACCCGCACTGTTTCTGTCCTATCTCTGGCCTGATTCTGCTTCTCGCTCTATTCATCAGGATTCTGACAATCAGTTTTGTAATGTGACTCATTAAGCTGATAGTTCTGTGTAGTTCACACTCGTTTGCACCTGGTTTCTTCGGCAGTGCTATAAATATCGACTTGCATAGGTCTTCTGGTATTATTACGCTGCTATAAATTTCGTTTATTATGTCGGTAATCTTTTCTATGCCATATTCTTCTAAGGCTGTCAGCAGCTCTATCACTATGCCATCTGGGCCAGGTGCTTTATTTCTGTTCATTTTGGCCATTGCAGCTTCCACTTCGGATTTTAGTATTTCCGGTCCATCCATCTCCTTGTGTATTCTCGGTTGTTCTCTCTTGTCGCCAAAGAGATCCTTTATGTATTCTTCCCATCGCTGGAGTATTTCCTCTTTCTCTACTATGATTGTCCCTTCCTTGGATTTTATGCATCCTGTTGAGGAACAGGTTTTTTGTCCTGTCAGTTCTCTTATCTCTTTATGCATTTCTGCTTTGTTGTTCCTGCTCAGTCTCTCTACTTCTGCACATTTGTTGTTGAGCCATTCCTCTTTGGCTTGTCTGCATTTGTTCCTTATCTCCCTGTGAAGTTTTTTGTACTCTGCTCCGTGTCTTGGCGTTATTTTTTGTCTCCTTTGCATCATGTGGAGGATGTCTTCGGTCATCCACTCATTTTACTTCAATTAAATAAGCTAAAGTTATCCCGAAAGCAAAAAGTAGAAATTTCTTAAGCCAACTACAGCAGCGAACTACCGCAAACCGAAACCGAACTTAAAAATCTTCTCTCCCGTTGAAAGACAAGATTTTAGATAAGTAGCCAGTTCTGACCGAAAAGTGTTCTATAAAGTGGCCTTTAATATAGAATGGCATAGAAGAAACACAAAAGAGACTGAAGAATACTAATGAAACGCAACATTTAAAAAAAATCTATGGGTATCTTTTTAAGAGTTTGTAAATATAAACTACTAGCAGTATAACCCGGCGTTGCTCGGGTGTAATGAAAGCTTTAAAACTAATCCATGGTTCTGGAGCTCAGACCCTTTGGACGTTGGCACGAAAGACTAAAATGTTTCCAGTTAAAGCGAAACATGAATGGATGTAAGTCAAATTTTGATTTCCTGGTATCGATTTATACATATATATATTATCGATTTTCTGCACTATTGTAAGAACTGCAACTTTGAAACTTCTGAATATCGTTTCTTATGTCTTTGTCTATGAGTGTATCAAATTTGATCAAATTCGGACCACTCCTTCTATAACCTGATTTTTCGATTATCGATTTTCGATATTTATCGGGGGTACCTCGACACAAAACCTAGCTAAGAACACTCACAGACGCTTATAGTACAACTGTGTAAATTTTCAAGAAAATCGGTTCAGCCGTTTCGGAGTCTATAGGTAACGGACACACACATACACCCACCCACACACACACAGACAAACTTCCATTTATAAATAAGTTTAGATATGTTGGCTCTATGGCTGCTGTTGACACACAGAAAAGACGAATGGATTTTTGTTTAAGAAATTTAGATATGTTTGAATTTTTTTCAGTCTAGTGTATTTTTTTGGTCACTTTGAACATTTGACAGGATTTCTCTGCTTTATAAGCTTTCATAAATATGTTCCAGTTCGAAGAGCAACGCAAAAAGGTGGTGTAGAGCACAATGGATAATCGTATAACAATGGCTATTTACCATAAATTGTGAAAAGAATCAGTAAAAAGATTCGTCGTTTCAGTTTACTAGGCGAGAGCGGACTTGTTGAACATGTTTTGCGAAATTGCTTCTTTCTCTTCCCCGCATATTAACCCAAGTTAAATTCTCACTCCTTCATATCTTAAATTTATTACGGACTTGTGAAAGTTTCACTTGTACAAAGTATAAAAAAGCTGCTTCTTTTTTAAACCTCATACACACACACACGAACGCACGCAAAGTGAACCAAAAGTAATTCATGTTATTTATTTCAACTGAAATTTTAAAAAATAAACAAACTTAGAGGACAATAACAAGTTCCCAGATAGAAAACTCATTGTAACACAAAAGATGAACTGAAAGGAAGGATTATGTCAGCAACTTAAACAAGTTGACTGTTCTGTAGAAACCAATGGCGATTTTATTGAATAATTTACGTTTTAACATTTCAGGATATTTTTGTGTAATTTTTGTAAATACATCTTTTAAAATGTGATGTCAGTGTTATTTTCATTTTTGCGTAAGTTAGACAGCAATTCCACTATCACAGCCTGTATATACAGGTTTACCTCTAAAACTCTTCATGATTAGAGGTTGGCAGCTGATCTTTCTTCCAATGTACCTAGTGGTAGCAATGCTACATAAACATAAACTCATCCCCATTCCATTCATATTCCATTAGTAAGGAGGAAGTTCCACCGAGGTAGCTTCTGCCTGACAACTGTTACGTTGTGAAACAGACTCTGGAGAGGTTGATCTGCGCATCCTTACAATCCCTACAATCTTAACCTGTCCAAATATAGGTTCAACTGTTATGAAACCTATCACAGCAGGTCATAGTAATAACGTTAGATTAGTGACAGACAAACATATCCTTTGTGGGACAAGTGTTTTTAGAGTGAAGATAAGTCATGACCTACAATGCCGTGTCATTAGTTTTGAACCCTGGCGAAACTGGACTGGGAAAATTGAGCAGCATCAAGCCATTTATAGCAGCGGTGCTCGATTTCTGGCCTGATCTGATTCTTGTAAAGGTAGTGCCACTTAAAGCTATGAATCTCAACCCTGTAAAAACTTATGGCCCAAGAGAAACCGCAGCAGAAACAGCTACCCCCCCACACACGCGCGCGCTGACACACACACACACACACACACACACACACACATATATATATATATATATATATATATATATACAAAAGTATACTTGTAATTTGAGAAAAAGAACAGTATGAAAATAAAGACGGAAAGAGGAAAACCATATTTTTCTTACCTATGCATCTTGACATTATGAAGGCAAAATGTTCTTTCAAGCTTTTGTCTTCTTTCTTTTCATATATATATATATATATATATATATATATTGTGTGTGTATTTTGGCAGCATTTTTTCATTAATACAGGTTTCATTGAATAATATAGACAAGTTCTGTCTATTTATTTTGTGTAAGATTCGTTCATATGATCTGATTATCTTGATAGTGTTGTCATGGAAAGACGACAAGAAATCGCAATAACTGTTGATTTTTTTATCAGGTCTGAGCTTTCGGCTTACATAAGTCATTATCAAAAGATGAACATTTAATGTTCAGTGAACATAGAACGTTTAAATTATTATTAACAGAGTGGAGTTATACAGAGAAAATTAGACAGGTCCATTTTTTGTGTCGCACATGGCAGTAGGCCGAGTAGGAATGATGGTAGTGGCTTTTTTGTTCAATTGAGTGTATAGTGGCTTGAGGGATTGCTCTGGGAATTGCTGCTACTATGGTGTGGGGGTAAGTATAATAACTATGACCTCTCCCGTCGATTATAGGCATTGAAGTATGTTAGTAGAGGTGTCGAAATTTATTTTATTTAGGCTAGGTTTAAACTGTTTGATGTAGATAGCTTCTAGAATTTTAAGTTTTCGTTTATTATTTTCTTGTCTAAGTATATGCGTATTTTCAACAAGTGTTTTCCTAAGAAGTGTGTGTTGATAGCCGTGGTGTTTTAGATGTCGGTATATAATCGACGGGAGAGGTCATAGTGATTATACTTACCCCCTACACCATAGTAGCAGCAGTTTCCAGACCAATCCCTCATGCCACTATACACTCAGTTGAACAAAAAACCCACTACCACCATTCCTTCTCGGCCTACAGCCATGTGCGACACAAAAAATGAACCTGTCTAATTTTCTTTGTATAACTCCACTCTGTTAATAATAATTTAAATGTTCTATGTTCACTGAACATTAAATGTTCATCTTTTGATAATGACTTATGTAAGCCGAAAGCTCAGACCTGATAAAAAAAATCAACAATTATTGCGATTTCTTGTCGTCTTTCCATGACAACACCATCAAGCTAATCAGATCATACGAACGGATCTTACACAAAATAAATAGACATAACTTGTCTATATTATTCAATATATATATATATATATATATATATATATATATATATATATATATATATATATATATATTATCTCTTACCTTCTTCCTCTCTAAGTGCAACGAAAAGTAGGTTTTTTATTTATCTGTTCATTCATTTCCTAATAACATTAGCTTTTCCTGACGATCCGTTTAGGTGAAACCTAGGTAGGTCTGTCTGGCTCATTAAGTATTCTTTACTTATATATATATATATATATATATATATATATATATATATATATGAATAGCATGTAGATCGTTTGGGCTGAAGATTGTGTTCAAGCAGAAAACAAACTGTCGTTGTCTGGCGTTAACATAAGTATCCACTTTTATATTTACATACGCTCTACCCATGATATTGAGCACTTTTACCCGTGAATATCCGTCATTTAAGTATTATACGTGATACACGCTTAGGGGATCATGCCTCAAAAGAGACACATAACTGACTGGGCAGAAGATTTTAGCGCAAAAGTTGGTTGTCATTATTTATACGGTAGACTGGTTGCCTACCAAGGCTATAGAACACAATCCGTCTTTTAACTGGAGGGAAGAGATGGACTAATACTTTTCCTAGGGGTATTTGCACGTAAGTGAATGCAACGAATTTAAATGGAATTCGAACCCATGAATATAGCTTACCTTTATGCTATATTTTTATTCTGTATATATATATTTGTGTGTGTGTGTGAGCGTGTCAGTATGAGTGTGTGTATGTGTGTGTGTCTGCTTGCGTGTTGTTTTTTCCTCATGTTTTGAGTACTATATTGTAACTGATTTTTTTTTTTTTGAAAAAAGGAGCGTTTATTTCAAACTCCTACATGCCACTCGCAATTGGAAATCGCTTGACCAACTATGGTTATGGGAATTATAACAATACTTATAGGAACCATAACTATGGTTATGGAAATTATAACTATACTTATAGGAACTATAACTATGGTTATGGGAATTATAACTATACTTATAGGAACCATAACTATGGTTATGGGAATTATAACTATATTTATAGGAACCATAACTATGGCTATGGGAATTATAACTATAATTATAGGAATCGTAGCTATAGTTATGGGAATTATAACTATAATTATAGGAATCATAACTATGATTACGGGCATTATAACTATACTTATAGGAACCATAACTATGGTTATGGGAATTATAACTAATAATTCCCATAATTCCCATAACCAACTATGGTTGTGGGAATTATAACAAAACTTATAGGAACCATAACTATGGTTATGGGAATTATAACTATATTTATAGGAACCATAACTATGGCTATGGGAATTATAACTATAATTATAGTAACCATAACTATGGTTCTGGGAATTATAACTATACTTATATGAACCATAACTATGGTTATGGGAATTATAACTATACTTATAGGAACCATAACTATGGTTATGGGAATTATAACTATATTTATAGGAACCATAACTATGGTTATGGGAATTATAACTATACTTATAGGAACCATAACTATGGTTATGGGAATTATAACTATATTTATAGGAACCATAACTATGGTCATGGGAATTATAACTATACTGATAGAAACTATAACTATGGTTATGGGAATTATAACTATACTTATAGGAACTATAACTATAATTATGGGAATTATAACTATACTTATAGGAAGTATAACTATGGTTATGGGAACTATAACTATGGTTACGGAAATTATAACTATCTTTATGGGAATTATAACTATGGTTATGGGACCTATAACTATGGTTACGGAAATTATAACTATCTTTATGGGAATTATAACTATGGTTATGGGAACTATAACTATGGTAATGGGAATTATAATTACACTTATTGGAATTATAACTATAATTATGGGAACTATAACTACGGTTATGGAAATTATCACTATAATTATGAGAATTATAACTATAGTTATGGGAACTATAACTATAGTTATAAGAAGTGTAACTATGGTTTTGTGAATTATAGCTCTAGCTATGGAAATTATAACTACCCTTTTGGGAACTATAACTATGGTTATAGGAATTATACCCTAGTTATGGGAACTATAACTATGGTTATAGGAATTATACCCTAGTTATGGGAACTATAACTATGGTTATAGGAATTATACTCTAGTTATGGGAACTATAACTATGGTTATAGGAATTATACCCTAGTTATGGGAACTATAACTATGGTTATAGGAATTATACCCTAGTTATGGGAACTATACTTTTGAAAACTATAATTTTCGTTTCGTTTCTAACCTTTTCCGCGAGTTCAAATGTCAACAAAATATAGTTTGTCTCTGTGAAACATATATAAGTAAAAGAGTGTGTATATTTATCGAGTTTTCTAAGCAAGTTCAATGACTTTTAAACGTCATAGAAAGACACGTCTGGTTAGTCATGCGTGAACAACCTTTAGAAAATTGAGTCAACAAGAATGAGCATTGCAAAATAGTAGGTTGAATGTGTGTGTCTGCAGACACTGAGTTCAGATTTTCCAGTCATCAAGCTGAGCGAAGACCATTATAGTTTTGGGCGATTTATTAATCTGGACAAAGAAAATGTAATGTAGTTTTACCTCTCGATGCATAGCTCGAGAGATCGGAGCGCTGATGAAGTTTCACAGGATCTTCGCAAGTTCACGTGTTCAGCGTAGAGGTCAACAGAAGACAATCTTAACGAGCGCACGGACATTAACACCGGATGCTGCGTCCAAGAGAGGAAGTGAATGCCTTTCCTCCGCAACAATCGACATTCAAGTAGACAACACACAACAGAGGAAAGACAAAGAGTTAACGAGCAGTGTTAAACAAAGGAAAATAAACAAACAAATAAATAAATAAATAAAAAGAATAAGTACTAGGAAATAAGTTCGAACCAACCTACACACAATATTTTGAAGACCTCGTCTAACAAACATCGAAACAATAATTCAATTTCTTTGAACTCCTAATATCACTATTTCAAATTTCAATTGTTTTCAATCATATTTTACCATTAAAAAAATAATAATTTCACCCCAAGCAAGGCAGTTTTACTGCCACTGGTGTGGAGGGGGTTACATTGGAGGAAAGTGGTGAGAAAGAGGAACAAGTTTTAGCGGGTGTCAGAGAATAGGTAAGAGAAGGATGAGAATACGGGTGTGATGAGAGTAGAGTGGATGGAGAAAAAAACATGAGGGAAAGGATGCGAGTCAGAGAGATGGTAAATGACAGTTGAATTCACGTTTAAAGTTTTGGAGATTATAGTTGTCGGGGAAACAAGAATATGGAAGGGAATTCCACAGGCGGAAAGTGCGAGAGTATATTACTTATTACGTTAGATATTTCTCAACGTTTTTAAGCAACAGCACACCTCAGAGTAAATGAAAATATTGCGGCACACTTAGCAAAACATTTTAGAAACTTATGAAATAAATGTTATTAAATAATAATAATGTTATTAAATAATAATAATGTTATTAAATAATACCATTGATGTTTAAAAAAAATACGCACACAAGAAAAAAGTCCGTTCATATGAACGGACTTTTTTCTTTAAATGTTTTTTATTCAACTATTTGTGAAGCTAATTTAATGTGAAATCTGTGGTAATGGTTTTTTTTTTTGTCTTTTTTTCTCTATTTCTTCAATGTCTGGTCGAATGTGCGATAAGCAAACTCTCTTTTTTTTCTTCAGTTGAGCGTAGTCTTTGTCGCTTCTTTTTTTTTTTTTAATCGTATCACCCCGAGCAAGGCGGTAACGCCACTGATGTGCAGGGGGCTACGTAATAGTGAAAAGATTGGAAAGCCAGAAACCACATCCTAAACATGGAACAAGGGATGAGCCTCTTCACCTGTTCAATAGACGTGGGTGGAGTGTGAACCGGGCGAGAGATAGATCTATCTGCTTCGATGTTATTTAGGGTTGGGTAGACTAATTCACATGAATAAGAATATTGAATGCGATTATATGAAAAAAGGTTAATATTCATTTATTCAAATTTTAAAAAGTTAAATTTTAAAAAAAATAAAATTAATTTTAAATAAATGATTATTGAAACAACGTATTTTAAATAATATAATCGAAGAATAATGAAAAGAATTATTTGCAAAAGTTTTAACCCGGATATAAGATACCCTGATATAAGAGATATTTTCTTTGGTCCCAAATTAGAGCCTGTGGTAATGTATATGAAATAGACCAAACCCGGATATAAGAGAAACCCGGATAAAAAACAACTTTTATCCCGCCCCGACAACTCTCTTATATCAGGGTTACACTTATTAATTTATTCAAATACTAACGCTGTACAATTACTACTTCATAAGCACATATGTATGTAAATATTTACTTCGTCTATTCACTCATGCTCGACGTGATACAAGATCAAATTTAATGTTACGAGATTGAGCGCGTACGTCGGGGTCTGGGCCAAAAATTACCCAAACCCGGCAGCCGTCGGTTGCGCTGGCGACGGTAGTGACCACTGATCCTTCCTTTAATGCAATGAATGGGTGAAGTCTCAGATAGCAGTTACCCGGGACTGGGCACCTCTCAGTATTTTTC
This sequence comes from Ascarosepion bandense, assembly GCA_037127315.1. NCBI lineage: Eukaryota > Metazoa > Mollusca > Cephalopoda > Sepiida > Sepiidae > Ascarosepion > Ascarosepion bandense. The sequence continues at coordinate 276,999 of JBBBDQ010001172.1, read as the reverse complement.
TCAGCTACCTCTCTGTCTGAGGACAGAGACACAGCTGAGACGCAACTGAGTTGATAAACTCAGGTAAGTATATATTTACCCTACTCCCCCACTGGAGCGAGATGTCGGTTTTTAACGTGGGGAGCCCGTCGCGTACGAGTGGGCTAAGGTGCAAAAATTTTCCAGTCCCCGCAACCGCCGGTTGTACTGGCCCCGGTGACAAGCACCTGGTCCGCCCCTCTGGTGCAATAGGGTGGCGCAGCCTCGGGACACTGTTTCCCGGGGACCGTATGATTTTTCTCAGATGCATCTTTGTCCTCGGACAGCTGCTTTCTGTCTTCGAGGACAGACGCAACTGAGAGATGATTTTTGATATCTACCCGACACAAAATTGTCCCAGGTAAGCATATTGTTAACACCCATCCGCTCACTGGGGCGGGTTGTGATACAAGATCAGTTATTTAACGTGGGGGCCACGAGTGTACGTGCTCGGACCAAGGGTCAAAATTTACCCAGCTCTCGCATAGGCGGTGACTTTGCGTTTTTTTTTCTTTTTCTTTGGCTCTCACGTGGGTAAGAGGGTGTCTAGTCTCCAATTCACGGGTGACCGTATCTTGACTTCTTCGCCCATCATCGGTCAGTCAGTTCTTACTACTATCATCACTCAACTTTGGGTGGAAGGTAGAATTTGTCTTTCTTGTTTTTATTCATCTCTCAGGGTAACACAACCAACTGCGGGAAAAATCTTCTGTCTAGTCAGTCATGTATCGTAAGACACATGATAGTGTTTCACGTATGGAATGTCAACATTTTGCTTATATAATTACATGTACCATCAACTTTAGTCGTTGTTGTGTCGTGGCTCGTACCATGTGACATCCGGTCGCCCGGATGTATAAAAGACAATGTGAGCTTAGCACGGGAGTTGTCATTATTACAGACTTCAGGAAGTAAAACCTACTACTGCGAGAGACTGTAAATATCTATCTATCTAAACTTATTTATAAATGGAACTTTGTCTGTGTGTGTGTGTCCGTTGCCTATAGACTCCGAACGACTGAACCGATTTTCTTGAAAATTTACACAGCTGTACTATAAGCGTCTGCGAGTGTTCTTAGCTAGGTTTTGTGTCGAGGTACCCCATATAAATATCGAAAATCGATAATCGAAAAAATCGGGTTATAGAAGGAGTGGTCCGATTTTAATCAAATTTGATACACTCATAGACAAAGACATAAGAAACGATATTCAGAAGTTTCAAGGATGCAGTTCTTACAATATTGCAGAAAATCGATAATATATATATAAAAGGCAAGATGTTTGTGTGTGTGTCTGTTTATCTGCCTGTATGTCTGTATTTTTTAGCACTTTTATTTTAGTTTTTGCTTCGGGTTTGGCTCTAAGTAGGTATAATTGTAGTTCTTAGTCTCAGCCATGATTGCATTTACTCAGAGGACTTATATAGCCTTCAAAATTCAGTTTACGACAAAAAACTTATTTGATATCGATACCAGGAAATTTGACTTACATCCATTCATTTTTCTTCAGTCTACGGTTTCGCTTTAACTGGAAACAACTATTGCTTTTTAGTCTTTCATGCTAACGTCCAAAGAGTCTGAGCTCCAGGACCATGGATTTGTTTTAAAGCTTTCATTACACCCGAGCAACGCCAGGCTATACTGCTAGTTGTATATACATCTTGGTTGTACCACTCTGTTAATATAGTAGTTTATCTACATTTCTCTGTGTATCTCTTCATTTTACGCTACAACAATCGTTATTGCTGTTGAAAGTCTCCAAAGGCTTTTGTTATTTGGTAAATTTCGATTGTTTGCAATTTTGTAGCGCCAGTTCTAGTGGCACGAAAGAGAATGGTCTTCGCTTTTCTTTTTTTCTTTTTTTTTTTTAGTGTCATATAAACTTCTATGGGTTTTTTTAATCCCGAAATCTAAATATTTTTTACGTAATTTTTTTTTTTAATAATTCTTTAAAGCCACAGTTGAAAGTGTTTTCATGTATGGCTCGGAGGTATAGACGATGACAAAATCTATGGAGGAAAACATAGACGACATCTATACCAAACTATCGTGACATGCTCTCAATGTAGGTTGGAACGATTCTATTTCTAACGGCCATTAGTTTCGAAGCAATGAGCCAGCTTCGATTGTGATGTTTTGGGACCCAAAGCATGGTCAACAAATATTTTACAAGAATGGGGCTCCTTTTGTATATTATAATATATTCACATTTTATTTATTTACTAAAATTTATTTGTTTATTGTATTTATTTTTATTTGTGCGTTTTTTTTTATTTATTTTACTTATTCATTTATTTATTTTAGTTTTATTTATTCTTTTAGTTTTATTTATTTTATTGTATTTATTTATTTTATTGTATGTATTTATTTGTCTATTGTATTTATTTTTATTTGCGCGTTTTTTTAATTTATTTTACTTATTCATTTATTTATTTTAGTTTTATTTATTCTTTTAGTATTACTTAATTATGTTATTGTATGTATTTATTTTATTGTATTTATTTATTTGTTTATTGTATTTATTCTTATTTGCGCGTGTTTTTTATTTATTTTACTTATTCATTTATTTATTTTTGTTTTATTTATTCTTTTAGTTTTATTTATTTTATTGTATTTATTTATTTTATTGTATGTATTTATTTGTCTATTGTATTTATTTTTATTTGCGCGTTTTTTTAATTTATTTTACTTATTCATTTATTTATTTTAGTTTTATTTATTCTTTTAGTATTACTTAATTATGTTATTGTATGTATTTATTTTATTGTATTTATTTATTTGTTTATTGTATTTATTCTTATTTGCGCGTGTTTTTTATTTATTTTACTTATTCATTTATTTATTTTTGTTTTATTTATTTTTTTAGTTTTATTTGTTTTATTGTATTTATTTATTTTATTGTATGTATTTATTTGTTTATTGTATTTATTTTTATTTGCGCGTTTTTTTAATTTATTTTACTTATTCATTTATTTATTTTAGTTTTACTTATTTGTTTATTTTGTTCATTTTTTTGTTAAATATGCTTAAACTTTGACTTGTATTTGTTCATATTATTTTACTATTTTTAAATTTATTTACTATTTTATTTTTTATTTTGTTGATATATTTGCTTATTTATTTGTTTATTTAATTTTATGTACAAAAATAACAGATTAAATAAATCGTTTATTGAAAACAGAAGAGAAACTGTTTTTACAACAATTTGGAGAAGAAATGGATTTTTTATGCTAATGTCCACCGTGTACAAGACTGAAGATCTACTCAAGATAGAGAAGTAACTGTGTGGTGTTGTATGAGCCCAAGAAAAGGCGAGAAGTGAATCTCTGTGGGAAAAGATAACAGTTAACTTTAGATTTGAAGAGATCAAGATTGTAGTGACCGCGAAACATCCTGGCGAGTATCTGTTCCACAAAGCAACATTTCTTAGGAAGAAGCTGTCAGAGTGGAATTAACTTCTTATTAAGGGAATACAACGAGAATGCAGATGATTCATCCTTGTGTGTGTGATATGGCGGATCCTAGTTACAAAGGCCAGGAACCAAGGAATGTAGCTTGTCGAAACACATACCATGGAAATAGCGATAAAGTAGTGAGGAGCATGTGATGTTTTGACGTTGTAGGCTGACAAATAATTAATAAACCATAAAGCCTCGTAGACAGTTATGGCAACAATACTCCATTTTTTGGAGGCGCGTTGTGGTGCGAGTGTGCGTTGTAGTGCAGTGGATATCGACTCGGAACGACAAATCCGGGAGCCGAGTTCGAATTCCAGTTGAATTCTTCGCATTCACTTACGCACAAATACCCTTGGGAAAGGTATTAATCCGTCTCTTCCCTCCAGTTATGGGTTAAATAATAGTACAGACTGGGTTCTATAGCCTTGGCTAGCAACCAATCTACCGCAGAAAGCGGTGGCAACCTACTGCGGGATAATCTTCCGCCCAGTCAGTCATGTCTCTTACGTATCACGTATGGCACTTAACTGACTGACTCCATTTTTGGTCTGAACAGCATCTTGTAAAGACAGAGTATAGCAATGGGATGGGAAGCTCAGATACTTATTGGAGGTAAATATCTAATCTTTTCTCCAATTTCTTTAACAATCGATCCTATGTATGGCACAAGGCCATATCTCTGGACCGTTCATAGAAAGTATTGGGTACACAGTGAGGTTCTAACTCACTACTCAGTCTTAATTGATTTAGCGAGACAAGCTTGCTGACCATTGTACTACGTCAAAGTACACCAATCGATGGTATATATGATTTCCACTAGGTCTGGAGGGAGCTTGCCTCCCAGTATATTTTCAAGTCAAGGAACCATTATGATAGGTTAAAGATCGGGTTCTATTAGTTTGATTTGGGATGAATTGAATTTTACAAGCCAGACTTTCACTCGAAGACTACCATGTCGGACTCTCTGCCTTCGGGCGGAGAGAGGAACACAGACGCAGGCTAAGCCGAAAGGCAGTCTCGTCTGGAGTAAAACAGAAAAGAGCTAGACCCTGTCTTATGGAAGGTCTACGGGCAGTTTTTCCGAGTTTAAGGGCTCAGAACTCTCACATTAAATAATCGTCTATGTGCTACATATACCTGGAACCTTCCCTCAGTGGGAAGGTTTCAGGTATATATCTCGTCTTTCGCTCTTTGAACTTCCTGGCTGAGGTTAGAGGAGGGATTAACTGCTAGGATCTGGTCATCTAAATTTTGGAAAGTGCCCCTATGAATCGTTCGCATAGATATTTACTAATGTTGTGGGTTATGTTCTTAGGCAGATCATTAATATAGAGCCGAAAAAGAATAGGCCCGAGCAAAGAACCCTGTAGGACGAGGTAAGAAAACAATTTATTGAAATTTAATTTATGTCAAAATACAATATAATCGGGTTATTAAATATTTTACAAGTATGAGAATCCTTTCACAGAGTGCATCTTCCCTTTTTATTTAATATAATTTGTTTATTTTTATTTATTTACAGATTATTGTATTTATTTTACTTATTTGTTTATTCTATTCATTCAGTTTATTTATTTTTATATGTATTATTTATTTTATTTTTTATTATTTTATTAGATTAACCAAAATGATCGTTACCCTATTAACTAGAAAATGTTCTTTACAAATCAAACGAACGTGTAAACTTTTAAACTAACTCCTGTGGACGACTAATTGGGTCTCCTAAAAACTAAAGGCACCTCTGGTCCAACTTAGAAAGCAGCAATGATAATTTTAATGAAATAACTTTGAATTCCTCAGTTCATTCCATGAAACTTCAAAACGACTTTCATTCTGATTCGGGCTGTAAGTTCAATTCCGGAAGAAAAAAAAATGAACAGATTTGGTCCAAAATTGCAATTAAGGCAGAGAAATGAATTCTTCAAACTCTGCAGAACTTCAAAACCTCTCTTCACGAAACCTCTCACTTTAACTTTTATTTCTTGGTATTTTAAAGGAACAAGAATGAATTCTGAGAGGTATATTCACAACATATTAGAGATATTTTAAACTGAATTTAAAACAAATAATTTTAATAGTGTTTACATTATTCGGAATATTATCCTCACCTTTGTTGCCATTTGTACGACATTTCGTTCGTTGTACGCTCCGGCCTTCTTCAGATGCTAGGAATTTCGAACTGAATCCTTTATTACAATCAATGGAATATATCATCCACATTCCTTGCATAAAGCCTCGATTTAAAGTCATGCGTTATAGCCCTCTAACCCTGCAAGTTACTTGTTCACCACTGCAGTATCCTGGTATTGAACTCACAACTCTAAATATAGACAAATAATTTTAAATCCACAAAGTTTTTTGTTTTACTCTAAATTCAGTATAAATTAAGAACTTTTAAAATCATTATTTTTTCAGTTATTTTAAAATTTTAATCTTTAACTGTTTCCTCCTCATCCGGACACAAATCCCAATACTGGATGTTCAAGCACCAGATGAAGGACAGATTTTCAATCCTGGGATAATCCTGATTCCAAAAAGGTATAATATGTTTATGTAGAACACGTGTGGTCGGAGTGAGAGGGGTTTAAGGCACACGGACGGACAGACATAATTTGCAGTTAATTTATTATAAGACTAGCAGTATAGGCTGGTGTTGCTCGGGTGTAATGAAAGCTTTAAAACTAATCCATGGTCCTGGAGCCCAGACTCTTTGGACGTTGGCACGAAAGACTAAAAAGCAATAGTTGTTTCCAGTTAAAGCGAAACCGTAGACTGAAGAAAAATGAATGGATGCAAGTCAAATTTTGATTTCCTGGTATCAATATCAAATATTTTTTTCGTCGTAAACTGAAATTTGAAGTCCTCTGAGTAAATGGTATCATGGCTGAGACTAAGAACTACAATTATACCTACTTAGAGCCAAACCCGAAGCAAAAACTAAAGTAAAAGGGCTAAAAAAATACAGACATACAGGCAGATAAACAGACACTTACACAAACATCTTGCCTTTTATATGTATATATTATCAATTTTCCGCACTATTGTAAGAATTTCAATCTTGAAACTTCTGAATATCGTTTCTTATGTCTTTGTCTATGAGTGTATCAAATTTGATTAAAATCGGACGACTCCTTCTGTAACCCGATTTTTTTTATTATCAATTTTTAATATTTATCGGGGGTACCTCGACACAAAACCTAGCTAAGAACACTCGCAAACACTTATAGTACAACTGTGTAAATTTTCAAGAAAATCGGTTCAGCTGTTTTTTTGAGTCTATAGGTAACGGATACACACACACACACACACACACACACACACACACACACACACACACACACACACACACAAAGTTTCATTTATAAATAATTTTAGATTTATTATTTATTTTACTTCTTTTGTTTAGTTTGTTTATTTGTTCATTTTTACTTTGCAGTGATTTTATTTATTTATTTTACTTATTAATTAATAATTTTAATTTTACTTTTTTCATTTTATTTATGGTAGGTACGAAAAAACTCAAATTTTGTTATAGAGCCTGCGACCTTTCAGTGTTTTGTTTTCTGTCATAATAATTAAATCACATTTGCGAGAATCATTTGATATATTCAGTGTTTGAAGTCCATGAATGCTCATGATCTATTTATTTAGGCCATATAATCAAGAATTGTTTTCACCATAGAACTGCTACGATTGTTATTCTGCCTACGCATTAATTGTAGCTCTGTATATTATAACTTGTAGATGTGTTTATGATGATAGAAAGGACAACTTCGGAAGATGGTGAGGACAAATTTGAATCAACGAAAAAGAGAAACCACAAACAAACGACGTTTTGCATTCATCTTTTTTATAATCATTTCACCCCAAGCAAGGCAGAAATGCTACTGAAGCGCAGGGAGTTAAAGCGAGAGAAAAAATGGTACAGGGGACGTCGAAGAAAAGATAAGAGATGGATGGGAATCAAGTAGATAAAGGATGGCAATTGACGTTGCATTGAAACTTTTGGAGCTTGTAGCCATCAGTGAAGCAAATGAATGGAAGTGAGTTCCACAAACGGGAAGTGCGAGAAAAGAAACTGTTAGAGTGGAAGAGAGTGTGGCATTTAACCATTTCTATAATAAAAGAATAGGACCTTCATGCCATTCTGGTAACACGAGTAAATACCACGTGGTCGGGGTACCAGGAAAAAAACTCGTCAGAGCAGTTGCCATGCTAATACTTGTATAAAAGACAGAGGAAAGCCACATCATGTCGGTGAGAAAGTGACTGCAGGTGGGCTACAAAGTCAGGATCAATTATATTGCAGATATTTTTTTATGTTGTCGAGAAGCTCAAGATCACCCGATCAGATATGGCAACAGTATTCAATGCAAGGAGAAATGGTAGATTTATAAATGTATAAAATGGTATCTGACGAGAAAAAATTCCTGGCCCGACGCAGTGAACCAACAGTAGATGCTGCTATGGATTCAAGTTAGTCATTCCATTTGAGGTCATTTGAGAGAGTGAGTCCAAGGAGGTGCAGTGCGTTGCTTTCTAGTTGACTAGCGTCATCCATTTTAATTATAGGTAGGAATGGTTCTCTATGGTGGTCAAAGGAGAGCAACTTCATTTTGGTGGCATTAAAATTTACTAGCCATTTCTTACCCCGCTACAGATTGGAGGTACTTTTGAAGTGCAACAACTAAATTTACTTCTCCAACCTTGGCATACTTCTTACAGAGACGGTCGTAAATTGTGGTGTCATCTCCATAAATGCCAAATTTGGAATCAGTAAGATCATTAATGACGATCAGAAAAAAGTGTAAGACCCAGGATAGTGCCTTGAGACAGGCCCGCGTTTTTATGAAAGGATCTGGAAGCGTGGTCTTTTAAAATAACCTTCATTTTTCGATTTGAAAGAAACGATTAGATTAGATAAAAAAAATCGTCCAGAAATACCATAGCTCCAGAGTTTGTAGACAAGGCCAGCATGCCAAACTCTGTCAAATACGTTCTAGATATCAAGGAAAAAGCTAGAGCTTCTCCGTTCTTATCAAGAGCCTGATATATATATTCAGTGATAGTCATTAGTACATCAGCAGTAGACCTGGCGAAACAGAAGCCATATTGTTTGACAGAGAAAAGGTTGTCAGATATGAGATGCCTATTTCAGCACTGATAATAGCCACAAATACGGTGTCAAAAAGAGATAGAATAATAGGGAGATAATAAGAGGGGTCGGAAGGATTTCTAGAGTTCTTAAAGCAAGAACTACAGAGAAGGACTTCCAACAAGCAGAGAAGCAGGAAGAAGTGAGTATAGTTATAGAGTTTAGATAAGACAGGAGCCAGCTCAGGGGCACATTTCTTGGTGTGTCTGAAATTCCATCACTTTAGTTTGCCTAATGGAATTCAGACTTAGAAATTATGTTAGAGACCAGAGATGGGGTTATATATATATATATATATATATATATATATTACTCAATTGAGCCTCAGTTCTCGTTAGAAAATTAAGTGTGGGTACTCCATGCAAGTCAAGAGTAGAGTTGGATGAGAATTTGTGAGGAAAGCATTCGACCTTGTCTGCTGTGGATGTGAGGACTTCGAATTGATTGAATAGAAGAGTGATCGTGGGTTTTCTGTTGTTCAGTACACTCTTGCAGAGCCTCCAGTAATCTTTGGAACCAAACTTGCTAGATGCTATACGTTGCTTTATTCTATCAACAGATAGCTTAGCATTATTTAAGGCACACTTACATTTATTACGAGGAGCGAAAAAGAGTCGAACCGACACGTCTGATCAGCATGAACATGTCAAGAGGGCAGAGCTGCATAACATGGCAACAAACTGGGATAGAAATAAGGAAGGGATCTAGAAGACAAGCGTGTCCATTGAGATTACTGGGGAAACGCGTGAGGAAATCAGCCACTTAAGTGAAAGACTGAGTGATTAAGAAGTTCAGAGTTTTGACTCCAGCAAGATCAGTGACAGAGTTTTCCAGCTGCTTGGAATGACGGGCATTGAAGTCAGTCAATCAGTGAGTCAGTTAAGTGTCATACGTGAAACACGCTTAGCTGATCATGTCTTGAAAGAGACATGACTGACTGGGCAGAAGATTATCCCACAGTAGGTTGACATTGCTTTCTGCGGTAGACTGGTTGCCAGCCACTGCTATAGAACCCAATCTGTCCTGTTATTTAACCCATAACTGCAGGGAAGAGACGGATTAATACCTTACCCAAGGTTATTTGCACGTAAGTGAATGCAATGAATTCAACTGGAATTCGAACTCGACTCCCCGATTTTTCGTTCCGAGCCGATATCCACTGCACCATAACGCACATCCTACATTGAAGTCACCGAACCCAAATACATCTGCAAATGGATGAAGAGAATTGGCCTTCTCTATATTGTCAGAAATTCTATCTAGAATGCAACAGAGAGGAGAGAAAGGAGAGCGGTAGAGAAAGAAGGAATAGCTTACTGAGTTTAGCAGATAGAGACGGAGATATATGTAGGAGTGAACAGTAGATTCAAGAGAGATCTTCCTAGCCATAGGGAGATGTTCGCAGACGTAAACACCCAGGCTATGCAAGTGGACATTAGAGTTCTTTTTAAAGAGAGGAAGATATCCAGGAATCGAGAAATTAGAATAAGGAATTGTAGGTTTAAGGTTATTTTCGCAGAGATTTAGGATGTCAAAGGACCTTTCGTAGAGGAACGATTCTACACGGCAAAAGTTGGTACGGATACAATGAACAATAGCGGAAGAAAGGTTGAGGGATTTAGGTGTTTTTTATTTAGATGGTTTAGTTTTATATTGTGGTGATACGGAACAATAGCGATGGACCGGATGTTTGCGCTCTCACAACCAAAAAGCAAATGACCAAAACTCGATGGTGCGCAACCGGGTTCGCGCAGATGTTCCGGTTGAAAAATAAAAATTAAACAAATATTATATTTTCATTTCACGAGCCTACGCAAATTTTATTTATCAGCCAATGGGAAGCCCTGAATCAAATACAAGTGTGAAATCCCAAACGAACTACTTTGATCCAAAAAGCAGATATAAAAAGCGATACAGAAAACACCCAGTAGACAGACCGACGGTGACAGGCGAGAGTAATTAATATCTCCCTTGACCAAATCAAGTGGCTACTATGCTCGTCCCTTCACCTCTCCTTCCATCTTCCCTGTCTCAAAACTACTTACTGACCTAAGGAGCGACTACATCAAAGACATTCCTTCACTTACACGCTCCACAAATTCCTAAGCCTTAAAACTCTTTCAGCTTATTATTTGCCATGAACATTTTAACCTCCGTTGGACTTATATTCAAGTATTACTGTAATTGTAAAAACATTAATTGATATGTGTATATATAAAAATGTTATTTTTCTACTCAAATTGCTTTTCTTGATTTTATAATCATTTTATGACTTATAGTGGGCTATCTACAACAAGGACAAATTCCGTTAACCTGCAACAGTATACAATTACCCTTCACTAGAACGGAATCCCACTACAACTAGAAAGGGAATAGATAAGCAATCCACTACAATATCTATGATTATAAGTTATCAAATCTTTGATTATGTGTTCTCTGGAGGAAGATAAATTTAGGTAAAATGAATGGAGCTTCAGCGACATTCTTATCATTTGGCACAATTGTTTCCTTCGGAACAGAGAGAGAAAGAGAGAGAGAGAGAGACTGAGGGGGTGCTGGAGAAATAACTCCCACATATACTTCCCAGAAATACCACTCACATAGTATGACATTAGCGAGAAGACACCATTACCATCAATGTCTTAACATTATGTAGGCGATATTTCTGAGATGTATATGTACGACCGTTTTCCGTTCACCTATACCACAACACTGAGGGAGCGATGCAGGAGAGTAATCTACCAACAACCAGTACCGATGGTTAACCTTATCAGATGTTTTGGACTGATCTAAATTGATCAGCGGGTCTTTTATAACCTCTAGGATTGGGCAAATCAGGTGCAGACTGCTCTGAATTGTTCGTCCCTTCACGGCACAAGTTTGCTCAGGTCCCAACAGAATCTCGGCAACTGATTACAAACGCTCCGCCAGGATCTTGGTCCAAAACTTTAACTCTGTGTTTAGCAGAGCTATGGGCCAGTAATCATCTAAACCCCGCCCACCACCCTTGCCCCTTTTCAACTACGTGATGAGATCAGATTGAATCATGACTTCGGCCTTCCTTCGACCAGAGTTTATTCCTTCTTTTTCTTCCTTTGCTTGCTTCTTCCCTTCTTTTCAGCGAGAGGGGTCGAGGTGGAGGCAATTCCTCTACCTCGATAAACACGTTCAACTGAGGAATTTCCAGAGGTTGCAGTGTAGCTGATCGAGCTGCTGTGTTTGATGAAGCTGTTGCTCCGACTGCTTCTGCTGCTCCTGCTCCCGTTGTCTTTGCTGCTGTTGATCTGGTTGTAGCCGCTGTTGCTTCTTTGTTAGTTGCTTCTGCCTCTGATTTTTGTTTTTTATTTTTTCTGCTGCTTCTCCTTTTGCTACTGATTTCCGTCCTTTTTGGTGGAATATCCTGCTGGGGAGAAACGGTAGCGTGATGGGGAAAGGGTTTCCACACCAACGCACAAAAAAAGTTAAAAAAAGAAATACGGATATTCTTATAAACAAATAACAATAAAATACTGCAACACTGGAAAATACGTGAACAAAATATGAACTTACTTTTGTCTTTCTCCAAGAAAAATTAGACGCACGCAACGAAACTGAAAATGGCAGTACAAAAGACGAAAGGTCGTCTGCAAATAACCTCTAAATGACGAGTCAAGAGATCGAACAATAATCAGTCAATCATAAAAGAACCAATCAGTTTTAAGTAATTATGCTAGAGTTGAATGATTATTAAATGTCATGAATATTCAAGAAAATATTAATGGTTATTCAAGGTCAGTTTTTTTTCTGAAAGTTAAGGCAGTGAGAATGAATTGACTGCTTTTTCACTGGGCACTATATATATATATGTGTGTGTGTGTGTGGTGTGTGTGTGTGTGTGTAAAAATTAAGACAGACACCTTATTCCATGGTTAAGCGGAAGTATGGCCTATTTCAAGCGAACCATCGTCAGCTTCCGTCTTCATTGTACAGAGGATTTACTGTACAATATAGGCCTATTTCAGGCAAACCATCATCAGCTTCCGTCTTCATTGTACAGAGGATTTACTGTACAATATAGGCCTATTTCAGGCGAGCCATCGTCAGCTTCCGTTTTCATTGTACAGAAGATTTACTGTAAAATATAGGCCTATTTCAGGCGAACCATCGTCAGCTTCCATCTTCATTGTACAGAGGATTTACTGTATACTTCCGCTTAAGCATGGAATAACGTGTCTGACTTAATTTTTCATATATTTGCTTTATATTTATTTATATACATATATATTTCGAGCCCCCTAGTGAGTAATCCTACCAATTTATATACCGGATTCTTCTATATCTACACCGCATATATATATATATATATATATATATATATATATATATATATATATTCAACGGATTAAACAATATTTATGTTAGTCACACTACAAACTCGCTCTCACGACGCTTGACACAACATTTAAACGACAATTCGAACATCTTTAGACATCTAAAACAACATACCAGGCCACATACACAATTCCGTGAAATCTTCGTCGAAAACACAACCATACTTAAACACGAAAACAACAAACAAAACTAAAACCACTCGAAGTCATATACATAAAACAGCTGAAACCTAACCTGAACAAAATTAACTACGAAATCTCCACACACATTCTCAAATACCTATAATAGATAACTGAAGCGATCAGTTATCCCATTGGCTTTCCATACGCAATACTTCTTGCCCCCACTCTCGTGTGGTCATGTGAAACGCCACAAGCTGTATTGCGATTTTCGCTTTCAGCATGCACGCACGTGTTTGCCAGTCCTACACACAAACAAAATAGACGACTACTATTATCGTTCGTCCGCGAACTGCCCGTTACAACAAACACTATTTTCATCTTTGAAAATGACTGATGTAAGCCGAAAGCTCAGAAAGGACTAAATAAAAACATGTATCAATATTGTTATTTTCTTTCCTCTTTCAACGATAATGCTATCAAGCTTATCAGACGATATGAAAAAAATTTACATGAAATAAAATTGACAAAACTTGTCTATATTGTTTAATGAAACATGCATCAATATATATATATATATATATATATATATATAGATAGATAGATAGATAGATAGATAGATAGATAGATAGATAGAGAGAGAGTGAGGTGGCCAAGGAAAAAGCGGTAAATTTAGGTTTTGTAAATCTTATTCGTGTAAAGTCCTCTGTAAAATAAAGACGGAAGCTGATGATGTTTCGCCTGAAATAGGCCATATACTTCCGATTTACCATGAAATAACGTGTTTGCCTTAATTTTTCTTATATATATATATATATATATATATATATATATATATATATATTAGCGTATATCCAAAACAACGCCCGGCGATGACAGTCTGTTCAATGCTAAAAATATATTTTTATCGTATATTAGAAATACAGAAAAAAACTGTTCAATATCAAGAATAGAGCGTATGTAAATATAAAAATGGACATATGTCACAGAGCCGGAAGATTGCGTTGAAAAGCATGAAACAATCTGTCACTGCTTGGTATATATATAGTGTGTGTAAATATTAATTGAAAGGTGTACTAAAAAGCACACGCATTACTAAGTTACATAGAATTAAAACGATCATCAGGCGCTTAAAAATTTTAATATTACATTTTTAAGTGCCATTTCATCGGTTTATTTACATGAAAATTTCAGTAAAGGTTGTCCTGGGAACGATTTTAACAATATATATCTGTAAAGAATGAATGGTTTGTTCGGTGAAAGAGCTACGTCTGTTTAAAACACAACTTGGCCTGACAAAATTATATAAATATCGGCGGTAAAAAAGAAACCAGGATAAGATTGGTAAATAATCGGGGATAAGGTTGGTAAATAATCCAGGAAGATCCAAGTAATATCGGTAAAATATTAAAACTGATCCAATAGAGAGCTCAATGTAAATTCATATAATTTACAGAGTAGATATTTATTTGTCTGTAAATTCAAATAAAACTGAAAAGGGAAATAGCCATTTTCAATATGTCATTTTAAGACATGCATTGGGATATATATATATATATATATATATATATATATATATATATATATATATATATATATATCGGCGGACAGATATGTTTTGCTGTATCACAGCTCATCAGTACTTTTAGACATCCGATTGCTTTTTAACCCAGTATTGAAACCTGACCGAAATGGCGTCAGTCGGCGATTCTACCTCTGAACTATGTGCGCTCGGCAGAAGGAAGCAGACTTTTAGTGTATGATGTATCATACGCCAGTAACCAGAGTGATCTAATTCATTACTGAATGAGCGATGCGTAGATACCAGAGTAGCTACTGTTTTCCAAAGTCTACCATTCTTCCAGAGTGCTCACTCAGGGTATGAGAGCGTAAATATTCATCCGCAGACAGGTCTGTTTCAGTATGTAGTGTGTGTGTGTGTGTGTGTGTGTGTGTGTGTGTGTGTGTGTGTGTGTGTGTGAATGATAAAATATAGTTTTAAAGATGGGTATATTTATGGGAAGTGTGTTGCGGTGCAATGGATATCTGTTCGGAATAAGAAATTAGTGAGTTCGAATTTCAGTTGAATTAGTTGCATTAAATAACGGAATTATTTCGAACTTTTGTTTCAACCAAGTACACTCTGGTCATCATCAGGTGTCCATAGATTAGCTGATGTGGATTGCCTTGTTGATTATTTCGAAATATCCTGTGAAATCACTTATTGTTGTTCCATGTTGATAACATAAGGCTTTTTGTCCATTGTCATTCACAGATTTAAAAGTTGTTGAGCGAATGCTTTTTGGCTACTTTCATTCACAGATTTGAAAACTATCAGACTAATGGCATATATATATATATATATATATATATATATATATATATATATATATATATATAGTACTGTGCAAAAGTATTAGGACAAGAAGTATTTTATCTTTTATGAGGCACCAAATAAAGTTTAAAATCACCTTTGTCCTAACAGTTTTGCACACTACCTCACTGAAATTCAAATACAGGGTGAAAAGCCAAGTAAATTGCTAATAAATATTGATTATTTAAAACTAGGTGTAAAAAATGTATTATATTTAAGTTATTTTAAGTTATATTTAACTTTTCCTCTTTTCTATTAAACAAGTTATTTTGAAACGACTCTATTATCCTATTATTCTAGTATCCTTAGATATGACTGACTTTTTTTTATTACCCGCTTTCGAATTGATAAATCTAATGTTACTTTGAAAGACCCAAATACACATATACAAGCTGCTTGGTAGGAGATACCATTAGATACATTGAAGAAGCTTGTGATGTCAATGCCTGACAGAATGAAGGCTGTGATCAAAGCAAAAGGCTATTATACTAAATATTAAATTTATTTTGTAACAAGTATTTTTTCTTAAAGCATTTGTTGAGTAAATCAAATAAAATTACTTTAATTAAATTGTTTGTTTTCTGTCACTATACCTCATAAAAAATAAAATAGTTCTTGTTCTAAGACTTTTGCACAGTACTATATATATATATATATAGTCATCAGCAGATAGATCAGTTTCGCTGTATCACAGCTTATCAGTACGGTTAGACGTAGCTGCCAACACGAAAGTAGAATAACTGATTTCACAGGATATTTCGCAATAATCAGCAAGATAATCCATATCAGCCAATCTATGGACACCTGATGATGACCAGAGGGTACTTGTTCGAAAAGTTGTGTCTTTTATAAAATCTAAATCAACCAAGTTGAGAAATATTTTTTTTCGAAATAATTACAAAATTATTGAAAATTACTCATCTCAGAAATAAATACAAATTATAGTTGCATTCACTTGTGCGCAAATACCCTTGTGAAAGGTTTTAATCTATCTCTTCTCTCTCAAGCTACGGGTTGAATAGCAGGATCGGTTGTGTTCTATAGAAAAGTAAACTAGTTGCCAACATATTGCGAGAAAATCTCCTGTCGAAAGAGACATGAACGCCCAAGCGAGTATCAAGCGTGTATCACGTATGACAGTTAACTGACTGATATATATATGGGTCAAAGAACTCAATATCACGGATAGATTATATGTAAACATAAATTCGCCTAGAGATTGTGCTCAAACATAAAACAGAGTGGTGCCTTTAAGTGTTCTAGCATTAAATTATAATAATTCAATACTCACTAAATCATGAACACCGTACATTGCTAAGCTTGATAGAACCTGCACTCTGAGATTTTGTGAGATATAATTAAGATTTCTAATCCAACGATTAGAAGGATGTGCGTTGTGGTACAGTGGATATCAGCCCGGAACGAGAAGCCGGGGAGCCGAGTTCGAATTCGAGCTGAATCCATTGCTTTCACTTACGCGCAAATACACTTGGGAAAGATATTAATCCGTCTCTTCCTTCCAGTTATGGGTTAAATAGCAGGACAGATTGGGTTCTATAGCCTTGGTCGGCAACCAGTCTACCACAGAAAGCAATGGCAACCTACTGCGGGATAATCTTCTGCCCAGTCAGTCATGTCTCTTTCGAGACATGATCGCCCAAACGTGTATCACGTATGGCACTTAACTGACTGACTGAATCCAACGATATAACAGCTCTATTGAATATTATCCGATATTTCTACAATTTAAAGCGGACATAGAAAGCGCTTTGCAGAAAATAGCTGGAGAGCAAAACAAGAAATCGCAAATGATATTCTGTTCAAGAAGCCTAACCATGGGGCAAGACGAGTTGATCGCCGAACAACAGGCTTCATTAACCAGCTATGATATGACAAAGAATGCCACCGTAATAACATTCTGTCCGAGCTAACTCAATCGAATAAAAAAAGTAAAACAGTCATAAAACTATATTAATCAAAATTACAGACTTATTCAAAAAACTATTTTATCACAAACCAGTTTCAAAATCGTAACTCATATCTTAAGTTGTATTTAAATATAATTATACTTTGTTTCAAAACATTGAGGCTTTTGTCCATTGTCATTCACAGATTTAAAAGCTGTCGAACGAATGCTTTTTTTGGCCACTTTCATTCACAGATTTGAAAACTGTCAGACCAATGCTTTTTTCTGTTTCATTCACATATATTCAAGATATGTCAGAACAATGCTTTTTTGTTCGATTTCATTCAGATTTTAAAGCTGTCAGACCAATGATATGAAAGGTGACAAACAATGCGTTTTGTCCGATTTTATTCATAAGTATTAAAGCTGTTAGACCAATGTTTTTGTGCGCATTGATTCAAAGATTTGAAAGCTGTCAGTCCAATGCCTTTTGTTCGCTTACATTCACACATTTCAAAGAGGTCATAACAATACATTTTATCTACTTTTATTCACAGATTTGAAAGCTGTCAGACCAATGATTTTGATAACTTTCATTCACAGATATTAAAGCTATCAGACAAGTGCTTCCTGTCCCCTTTCAGTCATATGCTAGAAAGCTGTGAGCATAATACTTTTCGTCCGCTTTTATTTGAAAAGTGCCAGAATAATGCTTTTGTCCGCTTGCATTCATATATTTTGAAGCTTTCAGACCAATTCTTTTCTTCGTTATCAATCACAGACTAAAATTCTGTTAGAACAATGCTGTCACAACAATCACAGATTTGAAGTCTGTCAGACCAATACTTTCTATCCACTTTAATTCAGTGATTTGTCAGAACAATGTTGTCTGTTCGCATTCAATCACAGATTTGAAAGCTGCCAGAACAATGCTTTTTGCCCGCTTCCATTCACTGATTTGAAAGCTTTCACGACAAAGACATTGTTCGCTTTCATTCACTTATTTCAACGGTATCAGAACAATGCTTTAGTCCGCATCATTCACATATTCTAAAGCTGTCAGATTTTGTCCTTTTTCATTCACATATTTGAAATCTTTCAGGTAATGATTTTGCCCTACTTAATTCACAGATTAGAAAGCTGTGATTCCAATGTTTTTTCCGCTTTCATTCAAATATTTCAAAGTTTTCAGAACAATGCTTTCTATCTGCTTTCATCCCTAGATTTGAAAGCTGTCAGACTAACGCTTTGTTCGCTTTCATTCAGCGATTTGAAAGCTCTTACAGCAATGCTCTCTGCCAGCTTTTATTCACAGATTTTAAAGCTGTCAGACTAACGCTTTGTTCGCTTTCATTCAGCGATTTGAAAGCTCTTACAGCAATGCTCTCTGCCAGCTTTTATTCACAGATTTTAAAGCTGTCAGACTAACGCTTTGTTCGCTTTCATTCAGCGATTTGAAAGCTCTTACAGCAATGCTCTCTGTCAGCTTTTATTCACAGATTTGAAAGCTGTCAGACTAACGCTTTGTTCGCTTTCATTCAGCGATTTGAAAGCTCTTACAGCAATGCTCTCTGTCAGCTTTCATTCACAGATTTGAAAGCTGTCAGACTAACGCTTTGTTCGCTTTCATTCAGCGATTTGAAAGCTCTTACAGCAATGCTCTCTGTCAGCTTTTATTCACAGATTTTAAAGCTGTCAGACTAACGCTTTGTTCGCTTTCATTCAGCGATTTGAAAGCTCTTACAGCAATGCTCTCTGCCAGCTTTTATTCACAGATTTTAAAGCTGTCAGACTAACGCTTTGTTCGCTTTCATTCAGCGATTTGAAAGCTCTTACAGCAATGCTCTCTGTCAGCTTTTATTCACAGATTTGAAAGCTGTCAGACTAACGCTTTGTTCGCTTTCATTCAGCGATTTGAAAGCTCTTACAGCAATGCTCTCTGTCAGCTTTCATTCACAGATTTTAAAGCTGTCAGACTAACGCTTTGTTCGCTTTCATTCAGCGATTTGAAAGCTCTTACAGCAATGCTCTCTGTCAGCTTTTATTCACAGATTTTAAAGCTGTCAGACTAACGCTTTGTTCGCTTTCATTCAGCGATTTGAAAGCTCTCACAGCAATGCTCTCTGTCAGCTTTCATTCACAGATTTTAAAGCTGTCAGAACAATGTTGTCTGCCTGCTTTAATTCATATATTTTAAAGCTGTCAGACAATTTCAATTTGTCTCCTTTTAGTCACAGATGAGAACGCCTTCAGACTAATGTTTATTGTCAGCTTTCATTCATGTATTTTAAAACTGTCTGACCAATACATTTTGTCCGCTTTTCTTCACATATTTTAAAACTTTTGTTCTAGGTTATTCACATATTTGAAAGCTCCCAGACTAATGTTTTATTCGCTTACATTCTCAATATAAAAGCAGTCAAACCAAAGCTTTATTCCGCTTTTATTCAGTGGTTTGAGACAATGTCAGACCAATGTTTAGAGTCAGTTGAAATTCATATACTAGAAAGCTGACAGATGCAATTTGTCCGCTTTCATTCACAAATTTTAATGATGTCAGATCAATGCATTTTGTCTGCTTTCCTTCACAGATTCTAACGATGTCAGAGCAATGATTTTGTTCGCTTTTATTCTGAGTTTTAAAGCTGCCCACCAAATCATTTTGTCCACAAATTTGAAAGCTGACAGATTAATGCTATTTGTCCTCTTTTATTCAAAGATATTATAGCTGCCAGATCAAAGCTATTTGCTCCCTTTCATTTCACAGATTTGTAAGCTGTCAGATTAAACTTTTTGTTCACTTTCACTCCCAAAATTTAAAGCTGACAAAACAAGGTTTTGTCCGCTTCCATTTAAAGATTTGAAAAATGTCAAACCAAAACGTTTTTCCACTTTCATTTACATACCTTAAAAGTGACAAACTAATGCTTTTTGTCCGCTATCATTCACAGATTTGAAAACTGTCATTCCAATGCGTTTTGTCTGCTCGATTCACAGATTAGAAAGCTTTCTGGCCGTTACATTTTGTCAGATTTAACTCACAGATTTTAATGCTCTCAGAACAATGGCTTTTGGCCCCGTTCACTGACATATTTGACTGCTGTCAGACAAATGCTTTTTATCCCCTTTCATTTACAGACTTTATGGCTGTCATTTTCTTCGTTTTCTTTCACGAATTTGGAAGCTATCAAACCAATTTTTTATCCTTTTTAATTCACTGATCTTAAACCTTTTAGAGCATTGCTTTTTGTCCTCCTTTCATTCAGTGATTTTGAAGCTGTCATCCCAATAATTTTGTTCGCTTTCATTTACAGATTTGATAACTGTCAGAATAATGCCTTTTGTCCTGTTTTATTTACAGAGTTGAAAACAACCAGTCTAATGCTTTTTGCCTTCTTTTATTAAGATTTGAAAGCTGTTAGTCAGGTGCTTTTTGTCCACTTTCATTCACATATTTGAAAGCTGTCATTTCGATGCTTTTTTTCTGTTTCCATTCACTGATTTCAAGGCTATCAGACCAATGCTTTTTGACTGCTTTCATTCAGAGATTTGAAAGCTGTCAGAAAAATGCTATTTGTTCCTGTTCATTCACTGAGTTAAATGCTGTCGGACAAATATTTTTGTCCGCTTTAATTAAGCGATTTGAAAGGTGTCACACCAATATTTTTGTCCTCTTTCATTCACAGGTTTGAAAGCTGTCAAAATTGCTTCTTCTCCGCTTTCATTCACAGATATGAATGCTGTCAGAACAAGGTTTTCGTCTGCTTTCATTCATAAATTTTAAATACTTTTTTCAGCTTTTATTAAGACTTAAAGATGTTAGGTTCTTTTTGTCCACTTTCATTCACATATTTGAAAGCTGTCATTCCAATGCTTTCTGTCCGCTTTCATTCACATATTTGAAAGCTGTCATTCCAATGCTTTCTGTCCGCTTTCATTCACATATTTGAAAGCTGTCATTCCAATGCTTTCTGTCCGCTTTCATTCACATATTTGAAAGCTGTCATTCCAATGCTTTCTGTCCGCTTTCATTCACATATTTGAAAGCTGTCATTCCAATGCTTTCTGTCCGCTTTCATTCACATATTTGAAAGCTGTCATTCCAATGCTTTCTGTCCGCTTTCATTCACATATTTGAAAGCTGTCATTCCAATGCTTTCTGTCCGCTTTCATTCACATATTTGAAAGCTGTCATTCCAATGCTTTCTGTCCGCTTTCATTCACATATTTGAAAGCTGTCATTCCAATGCTTTCTGTCCGCTTTCATTCACATATTTGAAAGCTGTCATTCCAATGCTTTCTGTCCGCTTTCATTCACATATTTGAAAGCTGTCAAACAAATAATTTTTGTCCCCTTTCATTCACAGATTGATGGCTGTCAGACTAATGCATTTCGTTAGCTTTCTTTCACAGATTTAAAAGCTATCAGACCATTTTTGTCCTTTCACTCACTGATCTTAAACCTATCGGAACATTGCATTTTAAAGCTGTTCGACCAATGCTTCTTGTCCGATTTCATTCACTTATTTAAAAGATGTCTGACCAATCATTTTGTCCGCTTTCGTTCACAGATTTCAAAGATGTCAGAATAATGTTTTTTTCCCTATTTTATTGAAAAAGTTGAAAGCTGTTAGTATAACGCTTTTTGTCTTCTTTCATTAATCTTTGAAAGCTGTCAGTCAGATAGTATTTGTCCACTTTCGTCGACATATTTGAAAGCTGTCATTTCAATGCGTTTTTTCTGCTTCATTCACAGATTAGAAAGCTTTCAAACCGTTACATTTTGTCCGATTTCACTCGCAGATTTTAATGTTCTCAGAACAATAGCTTTTGTTCCCGTTCATTCACATAGTTGACTGCTGTCAGACAAATGCTTTTTGTCCACTTTCATTCATATTTGAAAGTAGTCAGATCAATGGCTTTGTCCCCTTTCATTCACTGATCTTAAAGCTAAATGAACACTGAATTTGTCCACTTACATTAAGTGATTTTAAAGCTGTTAGACCAATCATTCACTGATTTGATGGCTGTCAGACTAATACTTTTGTCCGCTTTCATTCCCTTACTTTAAAGGTAAGTTCTCGTCTTTCATAGATTTGAATGCTCTCAGAACAATACATTTTATTCGCTTTCACTCAGAGATTTAAAAGCTCTCCTATCAATGTTTTGTACGCTTTAATTCACAGATATGAAAGCTGCAAGACGAATGCTTATTGTCTGCTTTCGTTCACAGATTTATAACCTGTCAGAACAACGATATTTGTCCGTTTTAATTCACAGATTTGAAAGCTGTCAGACCAATGCTTTTTTGTCTCCGTTATTCATTAATTTTATGGCTGTGAGACCAGTTCTTTTTGTTCGCTTTCATTCACAGATTTAAAAGCTGTCTGCCCAATGCTTTTTGTCCATTTTCATTCACATTTTAGAAAGTTGTCAGACCGATGTTTTTATCTGCTTTCATTCTCAGGTTTGAAAGCTGTCACAGCAATGCTATTTGTCTGCTTTTATTCACTGATTTTAAAGCTGTCAGACCAAAATCTTTTGTCCACTTTCATTCACAGATTTCAAAGCTGTCAGGACAATGCTTATAGTCCGTTTTCATTCACTGATTTGTAGATGCTTGACCAATCTTTTCTTCCTCTTTCATTCACTGATTTGAAAGCTGTCAGATCAATGTTTTTTCGCTTTCGTTCACAGATTTGAAAGCTACCAGTCCAATGCTTATTTATAGCTCTTAGATTAATGCTTTTTCTTCTCTTTCACTGACAGATTTGGACGCTCTCTGTCCAAAGCGTTTTTGTCCTCTTTCATTCACAGATCTTATAGTTGTTAGACCAATGCTTGAAATTAAGTATATTCCCCATATTAAACAGTGAACCAACTCGTTTTTCCCACATTAGCGTTTCAAAAGTGTATACAAATTTGATTTTCGTCTTGCTGTTGTTTGCAAAACAACAGTCTGTATATTGGCCCATAAGTGAAAAGCAGTGAATTCGCACGCAGTAAATCTTAGTTTCCGTGTCAAAACCGAAAAAATGAATTGTTGTCAGCAAAAGTGACAACCCAAGATGCGAATTACGAATTGGGAATCAAGCATGTATTAATATTTAAATATCTCAGACATTTAAGTGCCATACATGATACACGCTTGGGCGAACATGTCTGGAAAAAAACATGACTGACTGGGCAGAAGATTTTACCGCAGTAAGTTGCCATTACTTTCTGCGATAAATTGGTTGCCAACCAAGGCTATAGAACCCAATTTGTCCTGATATTTAACCGATAGCTGGACGGAGAAGGGGCGGATTCATATCTTTCCCAAGGATATTTGCGCATAAGTGATTGCAAAGAATTTAACTGGAATTCGAACTCGGCTCTCCGGTTTCTTGTTCCGAGCCGATATCCGCAGCGGAACAACGCACATTCCTTAAAAGAAAGTGTTTTAAAAGACGTCAGATAATACGACAGTGAAATCCGAAGACGTATTGGGATTGCGAAAGATGCCTTGCTAATATTCAGCAGAGTAACAAAAGGCAGGGAAAATTTTGAAATATTATCTAATATTGGTCCTCCCAGATGGCAGTAAATGCCGGACAATCTTCTGACAGTTCGAAAAGACTTGAAACAACTGACATGTGCTTCTGTATAGGGACACTGAGAATTCCATGTGTTAAACATGCGAGTAACAAAGAGTTTTTACGAAAAATGAAAACAAAAATCCATTCATGCATAACATCACAAAAAGAAAGTTGAAATTTTTGGGACAAGTAAGTATGTACACTATATTTAGATTTCAGCATTGAATGACTCATATAGGTGTTAATATTCCGCTAAACAAAATTAACTAAAATAATTAGAATTCGAGCATACTAGAAAAAAAGTGTTTTATTTGAATATTTGATAAAAGCGGTGCTTCGGATATCATGGATCGGGCATGTGAACAATGGTGTTGGAAAGAATAGCAACAAAAAAATTAATTGTGAGCATCAGGAAGAGACTGCTGAAGTTCCTTGGACACGCAATGAGGAAGGAGGACTTGGAGAATCTGATACTAACAGGCCAGATAGAGGGGAAAAGAGACAGGGGAAAGCAACGGATAACATATTTGAAGGACCTAATCAGGTGGATGACAGAACGAGGATTGCATGGTGTAACAGGAGAAGGCGTACTCAGAGCCACCAGGGATAGAGAAACGTGGAAAGCCATGATCGCCTACGTCCTGAAGGGACAGGGCAGATAGAAGAAGAATAATCAGGAAAGATGGCTTGGAGATTTTGGCGCTGATATGATATGGTAATAAACAGAAGACTGGGAGAAACAACTTGTGTAATTAATTAAGAGATCAATGGATTAACAGATCAATGGATTAACAGATCAATGGATTAAAAGATAACAAAAAAAAAGCATACCTTAGTAAAAGCCACAAATGACAAGAAATTATGAAGAGCAAATGATTGTCTACACCCTCAATGGATATGATATATAGAAAAAGATGTATCTTGTTTCAAAAGCTGGTGACGTAAGTTCAAAAAACAAAAGAAAATTAGGTGAAATAAAGCTACAATTTATCGTTCTTTGTTAATAACATTTGTTTTCGTTTAAATGAACACAAGGAAACCATAGTAACATTGAAGTAGGCTATACCTTGTTTTTCAATTGTAGTTCTACAGCGAGGGTCATTCGCTGCTGGGTTTCAATCGAGTCTAGTCAGTTTATCTTGATGAAAGTGAGTAATTTCCATTGTCTGAAGATTTCGTGACCACGCATTTCTTGGGCGGATTTGCGAGAAAAAAATGAAGATTCAAAATGTTGTCAGTTTCAGATGTCGATGTCGCTACAACTGCTAACAGGTAATAAAATTTATGCTGGTATCAAAGAAGATCAATAAACAGCGCATATATCGACCTACTAACCTACAAACCTACTACCGAACTTTAGAACAATCACTCTATCTTGCGTGATATACAGTGTAACCCGTATATAAGATAAAATAGGTACTGGATGAATTTTCTCTTATATCAGGGTTTATTTTTATAGCCGAGCCCTTCTTATATTCAGGTATCTCTTATATCCGGGTTTGATCTATTTTATATACATTACCTCATGCTCTAATTTGGGACCATAGAAAATCTCTCTTATATCCTGTTTTCTTTTATATCTGGGGTTTCTTATATCCGGGTTTGATCTATTTTATATACATTACCTCATGCTCTAATTTGGAACCATAGAAAATCTCTCTTATATCCTGGTTTCTTTTATATCAGGGTTTCTTTTATCCGGGTTTGATCTATTTTATATACATTACCTCATGCTCTAATTTGGGACCATAGAAAATCTCTCTTATATCCTGGTTTCTTTTATATCAGGGTTTCTTATATCCGGGTTTGATCTATTTTATATACATTACCTCATGCTCTAATTTGGGACCATAGAAAATCTCTCTTATATCCTGGTTTCTTTTATATCAGGGTTTCATTTATCCGGGTTTGATCTATTTTATATACAATACCACAGGCTCTAATTTGGGACCATAGAAAATCTCTCTTATATCCTGGTTTCTTTTATATCAGGGTTTCTTATATCGGTGTTTGGTGTATTTTATATACATTACCACAGGCTCTAATTCGGCACCAGATAAAATCACTCTTATATCCGGGTTATACTGTATTTCTATATAGAATTATCTTTCTATCTGGCTGTCAATCTGTCTGTCTTTCTTCTTTCTACTTAACTACCTATTAAAAAGTTACTACTGAAAAGTGACATTTGCTTTGCAGCGCACATGTAGCGCATGTGATACACGAAACCCGATCTCTCGAATATTCGTAACAGCTGTTTTGTCCTATATCCATAACAACCATTCCCTCAAATATTCATAACGCCTCTTTCCTCCGATATTCATAACATCATCCCTTCCAATATTCAATAACACCCGTTTCCAGTAATATTCATAAAACCAGTTCCCACTAATACCCATAACACCCGTTACTTTCAACAGTCATAGCACACGTTCCCCTTTAATATATATAACATGTGTTCCCATTAATATTAATAACAGCTGTTCCCTCCCAAATCCATAACACCCATTCCTTCCAATATTCATGGCACACGTTTACGCCAATATGCATAACACCCGTTTACGCCAATATGAATAAAAGCTGTGTCATCTAATATTCAAAACAAGCGTTCCCTTTAATATTCATACAATCCGTTCCATCCACTGTTGATAGCATTCGATTCTCTAATATTCATAAGCCACGTCTCGCCCAATATCCATAACAACCATACTCTTTAATATTTATAACATACTTTCCCTCAATATTCATAACAACCGTTCCTTTCAATATTCATAACACCATTTTCAATAGAAAAATACTCTTTTCCACCAATATTTATAGAATCCGTACCCTTCAATATGAATAGAACTCGTTTCCTTCAATATTAATAGAACTCGTTCTTTTCCACCAATATTTATAGAACTCGTACCCTTCAATAATTAATAAAGAACTCGTTCTTTTCCACCAATATTTATAGAACCCGTACCCTTCAATATTAATAGAACTCGTTCTTTTCCACCAATATTTATAGAACCCGTACCTTTCAATATTAATAGAACCCGTACCCTTTAATATTAATATAACTCGTTTCCTTCAATATTAATAGAACTCGTTCTTTTCCATTAATATTTATAGAACCCGTATGCCTCTTTCGAGACATGATCGCCCAAGCGTGTTTCACGTATGGCACTTAACTGACTGACACTTCAATATTAATAGACCTCGTTGCCTCCGATATAAATAAAACCCGTTCTCTTCAATATTAATAGAACTTGATCCCTTCAATATTTATAGAATCCGTTCCATTCAATATTAAGAGAACGCGTGCTTTCTTTAATATTAATAGGACACCTTCACACAAACTTTCAAACTTTTACACCTGCATTCATAATAAACGTTAAATTCAATTTTAATAACATCCATTTCTTTCAATATTCATAACATCCTTTGCCGCCAACATTCATAACATCCATCCTTTCTAATACTCAGAACGCCTGATCTCACCAATATTTATAACAACCGTTTCTTCACATAATCCTAATACGCGTTCTATCCAATATTCAATAAATCCATTCCTCACAATATTCATAAAGCCTTTTTCCCTCCAATATCATAACAAACGTTAACTCGAATATTCATAAGACCAGTTACTTACAATATTCATAAAAACCATTACATATTGACAGTATGACATCCCTGCAATATTCCTAACATCCATTACCTCTAATATTCATAAAACCTGTTATTTATTTTTTTTATAATCATATCGCCCCAAGCAAGGCATTTTACTGTCACTGTTTTGCAGGGGATTACATAGGAGGAAAGTTATGAGAAAGAGTGACAGGTTATAGGAGGTGTCAGGAAGTGGGTAAGAGAAGAATGAGAATACTGAGTGGAGTGGGTGGAGAAAGGAGCATGAGAGAACGGATACAGGTTAGTGAGATAGGAGATAACTATTGACTTTACATTTAAATTCTTGGAGATTATAGCTGTCGGGAAAGCAAGTCAATGGAAGGGAATTCCATAGACGGGAAGTGCGAGAAAAGAAGGTGCTGGAGTAGAATTTGCGTTTATTGGTTTCACAGCAAAATGGTGGGACCTAGTTGTTAATCTTGTTGCTCGAGTAAATTCATATATAGGGGGCACCAGAGAGCTAAATTCATCGGAGCAGAAGCCGTTATATCCAACATTCATCGTATCCGATCTAAGCAATATTCTTAAGACCCGTTCTCTCCAATATAAAAACCCTCCTTCAACTCCAATATTCATAATATACTTTCTCATAACATCCACATCTTTCAACATTCATAACACCCTTTGTTTAATCTATACATAACGCATTTTGTCATATATTCATAGCATCTGTTCTCTCCAATATGTAATCGCTGCAATATTCCTAGCATCCGTTCCCTCAAATAACCATTAGAGCTATTACATCCAATATCTATAGTATCCGCTCTAAGTAAAATTTTTAATATCCTTTCCCTCCATTATTCACAAGACCCGTTAGAACCAATATTCAAAATATGCAATCACAGCAATATTTCTAATATCCGTCCCCGCCAACAGGCACAAGGCCTGTAACATCCAGTATTCAAAGTAACCTATTTATACCATTTACCTTCATTTATAGATTATTTTTAAATCCGTTCCATACAATATTCATAACACCCATTACCTCCAATATTCATACGAACTGTTCTCTCTAACATTCATGCGACCCATTGCAACCAATATTCATAATATGCGAACACAGCAATATTCCTAACATATGTTCCATCCAATCTTTATAAAAGCTGCAACATTCAATATTCATAGTATCCTATTTATGCAATATTGCTAACATCCGTTCCGGCCAAAATTCATAACATCCGTTACCTGCAATATTCATAAAACCCGTTCACTCCAATATTCATAAGAGCTATTATATTCAATATTGATAGAACCTGATCTATGCAATATTTCTCACATTCGTTCCGTTCAATATTCATAACACCCATCACCTCCAATATTCATAAAACCCGTTCACTCCAATATTCATAAGAGCTATTATATCCAATATTGATAGAACCTGATCTATGCAGTATTTCTCACATTCGTTCCCTTCAATATTCATAACACTCATTACCTGCAATATTCATAAAACCCGTTCACTCCAATATTCATAAGAGCTATTATATCCAATATTGATAGAACCTGATCTATGCAGTATTTCTCACATTCGTTCCCTTCAATATTCATAACACTCATTACCTGCAATATTCATAAAACCCGTTCACTCCAATATTCATAAGAGCTATTATATCCAATATTGATAGAACCTGATCTATGCAATATTTCTCACATTCGTTCCCTTCAATATTCATAACACTCATTACCTGCAATATTCATAAAACCCGTTCACTCCAATATTCATAAGAGCTATTATATCCAATATTGATAGAACCTGATCTATGCAGTATTTCTCACATTCGTTCCCTTCAATATTCATAACACTCATTACCTGCAATATTCATAAAACCCGTTCACTCCAATATTCATAAGAGCTATTATATCCAATATTGATAGAACCTGATCTATGCAATATTTCTCACATTCGTTCCCTTCAATATTCATAACACTCATTACCTGCAATATTCATAAAACCCGTTCACTCCAATATTCATAAGAGCTATTATATCCAATATTGATAGAACCTGATCTATGCAGTATTTCTCACATTCGTTCCCTTCAATATTCATAACACTCATTACCTGCAATATTCATAAAACCCGTTCACTCCAATATTCATAAGAGCTATTATATCCAATATTGATAGAACCTGATCTATGCAGTATTTCTCACATTCGTTCCCTTCAATATTCATAACACTCATTACCTGCAATATTCATAAAACCCGTTCACTCCAATATTCATAAGAGCTATTATATCCAATATTGATAGAACCTGATCTATGCAATATTTCTCACATTCGTTCCCTTCAATATTCATAACACTCATTACCTGCAATATTCATAAAACCCGTTCACTCCAATATTCATAAGAGCTATTATATCCAATATTGATAGAACCTGATCTGTGCAATATTTCTCACATTCGTTCCCTTCAATATTCATAACACTCATTACCTGAAATATTCATAAAACCCGTTCACTCCAATATTCATAAGAGCTATTATATCCAATATTGATAGAACCTGATCTATGCAATATTTCTCACATTCGTTCCCTCCAATATTCATAACACCCATTACCTCTAATATTCATGAAACCGGTTGCATCCAATATTAATAATTTTCGATTATTACAATATTCCAAATCCCCTTTCCTTCCAATATTCATAAAACATGTTATATCCGACATTCATTTTATCTGATCTATGCAATGTTCTTAAAACCCGTTCTCTTCAATGTACAAAACACCTTTTGACTCAAATATTCATTATATCCTATCTCACCAGTGTTCATAACATCCACTTTTTCCAACATTCATAACACTCGTTGTTTCTTTTATTCATAACTTCTTCTGACATATATTCATAACATCTGTTCCCTCCAATATGCATAACAAATGTTCTCTCCAATATTCATAATGCCCGTTACATCTAACCTTCATAATATGCGATCACTGCAATATTCTTAACATCCGTTCCTTTCAATATTTATTAGAGCTGTTACATCCAATATTCATAGTATCTGATCTAATCAAAGTTCGTAACATTCATTCTCTCCAATATTCATAACACACGTTACCTCCAATTTCACAAGACATGTTCCAGCCAATAATAAAAATTTGTAATCATTGCAATATTTCCGACATCCGTTCCCGACAACATGCATAAGGCCTGTAATATATAATATTCATAGTATTCTATTTATACAATATTTCTTACATCGTTCCGTTCAATATTCATAACACCCGTTACCGCCAATATTCATAAGAACCGTTTCTCTAACATTCATGAGACCCAATATCCATAACATGCAAACATTGCAATATTCCTAACATCCGTTCTGTCCAATATTCGTAACACATGTTAGCTCCAATATTCATAATATTCTGTCTCATTAATATTCATAACATCCGTTCCTTCTAACATTTATAATACCGTTGCTTCCTCTATTCAAAAACCATTCTCTCGTATATTCATAGCATATGTTTCTTTCCAATATTCATGACACCCGTTACCTCTAATATTCATAATATTCGATCACTGCAATATTCTAAGCACTCGTTTTCTTCAATATTCATAAAACCTGTTGTAAATAATATTCATAGAATCCGATCTATGCAATGATCATAACATTCGTTCCTCCCAATATTCATGACAACCATAACTTCTTCTATTCATAGTTCACTGTAAATCTATCTAAACTTATTTATAAATGGAACTTTGTCTCTGTGTGTGTCAGTTACCTATAGATTCCGAAACGGCTGAACCGATTTTCTTGAAAATTTACACAGTTGTACGATAAGCGCCTGCGAGTGTTCTTAGCTAGGTTTTGTGTCAAGGTACCCCCGATAAATATCGAAAATCGATAATCGAAAATATCGGGTTATAGAAGGAGTGGTCCGATTTTAATCAAATGTGATACACTCATAGACAAAGACATAAGAAACGATATTCAGAAGTTTCAAGGTTGCAGTTCTATCCTTGGATGACTTGTTTGACTCCGATATTGGAAATCGATACCCCGATATCCTAAGTAGGTATAATTGTAGTTCTTAGTCTCAGCCATGATACCATTTACTCAGAGGACTTATTTAGCCTTCAAAATTCAGTTTACAACGAAAAAAATTATTTAATATCGATACCAGGAAATCAAAATTTGACTTACAACTATTCATTTTTCTTTCAGTCTACGGTTTCGCTTTAACTGGAAGCAACTATTGCTTTTTTAGTCTTTCGTGCCAACGCCCAAAGGGTCTGAGCTCCAGGACCATGGATTAGTTTTAAAGCTTTCATTACACCCGAGCAACGCCAGGCTATACTGCTAGTCCGACATATATTCATAGCACCTGTTACCTCAAATATTCATAACAACCGTTCCCTACAATATTAATAAGGCCTATAGCATCCAATATCCGTAGTATCCAATATAGCTAACATCTGTGCCTTCCAATATCCATAACATCTATTACCACGAATATTTATAAGCTCTGTTCCCTCCAATATTCAGAAGACTTAATACATCCAATATTCATAGTATCTGATCTATGCAATATTCCTTACATCCGTTCTCTCTAATATTCATCACACTCGTTCTCCACAATATCCATAAAACCTGTTGCATCCAATATTCATAGGATCCTATCTATCCTCTATTTTTATCACCTGTTCACTCCAATATACAAAATAACCGGCTACTCCAATATTCATAACATCCGTTCCTTCCAAAATTCAGGTCAACCGTTGCTTCTTCTATTCATAACCTAATCTGTCAGATTAGAGGTGTCTATTGACCTTACATTTACACTCCCGGAGATTGTAGCTGTCGGGGAAGCAGGCATGTGGAAGGGAATTCCACATGCGGGAAGCGCAAGAAAAGAAGCTGTTGGAGTAGAAATTACAGTTACATCTTATCTGTTTCACTGTAAAAGGGTGGGACCTAGTTTCTAATCTAGTATCTCGTGTAAATTCATACCTAGGCGGCACCAATGACCTAAGTTAATCGGAGCAGAATCCGTGAAAATACTTATAGAAGAGGCACAGGGAAGCCACGTCACGCCGGGAGAGAGTGGTTGCAGCCGGTCCGCCAAGTCAGGATCGATCACGTTACAGATTCTCCGTTGTATTTTGTCAAGAAGCCCAAGGAGAGTAACAAGGGCACCCGACCAGATGTGGCAGCAGTATTCAATACACGGGCGGACGGTAGATTTATATATGTGCAGGATCGATTCAGACCTTCTTAGCAGCGGACTTAGCAATGGATTCGATATAGTCATTCCATTTGAGGTCCGCCGAGAATGTAAGGCCAAAGAGGCGTAGTGTTTTACTCTCAGGGAGAGCAAGCCTCCCTCAAATATTCATAACACTCGTTACATTTAATATTCATAATAACATTCACTGCAATATTTCTAACATTCGTTTTCCTCCAATATTCTTAAGAACTGTCAAATACAATGTAGCCGCTTTATTCAATGTTACTATCATCCGTTCATTTTAATATTCATAACACCGGTTACATCCAGTCGTCATATTATATGATCTATGCAATATTCCATACATCCGTTCCCTCCAATATTCATAAAGCCTGTTAAATCCAATATTCATAGTATTTTATGGATGCAATATTGTTATATATCAATAAACAACAAACACGTCTGTATATAAAAATATATCAAGTGATATTTTTATTGATGAACGATGGACCGTGTAGCCTAGTGAACAGAGAGTGAGAGCGCGCTTCCAGGGTTGACGGGGGGGGGGGTGTCGTATCTGTTGCTCCTTTGGTCTGGTCTGGCTCTCTGCCTGACTCTGTCTCTCTGCCCAGACTCGTCTGTCGTGAAATCCGTGCCCGAGGTCTTTTTATCTCCAAACCGGTACTTCCGATTTTTTGCCTCGCCTACGCACGCCCACGTAATTTTCAGAGACACCTGTTCTGTTTGCCTCTTGTAGCCATTTCCGCTACTGCCGGAAATAAGGTCAAACAACCATCCGTTCCTTTCAACGGCCGGAAAACGCCCCCGCTTCCTCACTTCCTCGGGTGGGCCTAGATTGTTATATTACAATATTCCTTACAGCCGTTTCCCACAATATTCATAACATCCGTTACTTCTAATATTCATAAGACCGGATGCATCCAATATTCATAGTATTCGATCTATGCAAAATTCCTAACATCTGTTTCTTCCAATAATCGTAACACCCGTTACCTCCATTATTCATAATGCCCGTTACATCCAATATTCATGATATGCAATCACTGTAATATCCCTAACATCCGTTCCGTCCATTATTCATAAGATGTGTTACATCCAATATTTATAGTATCCGATTCATTCAATATTGGTAACATCTGCTCTCTCCAATATTCATAATACCCGTTCTCTCCAATGTACAAAACACCCGTCAACTCTAATATTCCTAATATTGTATCCCACCAATATTCATAACATCTGTTCTTTCCAACATTTATAATACACGTTGCTTCCTCTATTCATAAACCATTCTGTCTTAAATTCATAGCATATTTTCCCTCCAATATTCATCACAACATTTCCCTCCAAAATTATCAGATACGTTCCATCCAATATTTATAATAACCGTTATATCTAATATTCATAATATGCAATCTCTGCAATATTCCAAGCATCCAGTTCTTCCAGTATTTATATGACCTGTTACATCCGATATTAATAATATGTAATTACTGCAATATTCCTAACAGCCGTTCACTCCAATACTCATAAAACGTTTTACTTCCAATATTCATAGTATCCGATTTATGTACTATTCTTGACACCCCTTCTCTCCAATATACACCCGTCACGCCCGTCAACTCCAATATTCATAATATCTTGTTCCGCCAATATTAATAACAACCGTTGTTTCCAACATTTATAGCACCCATTGCTTCCTCTTTTCATAACCCATTTTTCTATATTCATAGTGTCAGTCGCCTTCAATATTCATAACAATTTTCCCTCTAAGATTATAATATTCGTTCCATCCAATATTCATAGTATCTGTTACATTCAATATTCGTTACATCCATTTCCCAGAATATTCATAATGCCATTTCTCTCGAATATTCCTAAAATCCGAAAAATCCAATATTCATAACATCTGTTGATGCTGTGGTGTCACCTTTGCGAGGGACCAGATGTTTGCCCTCAGAGATTCAGAAAGTAACTGACCAAAACTGGTGTTTGCGCACCCGGCTCCACGCATATGCTCCGGCAGAAAACCAAAAATTAATAAATATCAAATTCCTTTTCGCGAGCCTACGCGAATTTTGTTTATCGTTCAATGGGAAGCCCAGAATTAAATACGGGTGTGAATTCCCAAATGACTTGCTGGGACCCACAAAGACGAAAGAAAAAGCCGACACAGAAAGCATCGCCAGTTCAGAAAGTATGAGCATAATTAACACGTCCCTTGACCTATGCTCGTCTCGCCTTTCCATCTCATCTTCTTCTTCGCTGTCCCCTGACCTACTTACCCGACCAACGGAGCGGAGACATCAAAGACATTCCTAACTGATAAACGCTCACACATACAGACGCACAAACTCTCTTTTCGGGATTTACTGCTATAAACATTTTAACGTCCTTTGAACCCATCTTAAAGACATTACTTCATTTGTAAAAAAAACCTTAATTGATATCTGTATATATATAAATGTTGTTTCTATACTCAATTTGATTTTCTTGTTTATACTCCCCTTATAGTGGGCTATCTACTAACGAGGTCAAATTCAGTTAATCTGCTTCAAACACACAACTACTCTTCACTAGAACGGATAACCCACTATAATGCCAATATTCATAAAAGAAGTTAATTTCAATAATAAAAAACAAACTTTTATTCATAAACCCGGTTCCACTAATATATATATTACCCGTTCCAGCCAATAATCATAACACTTATCCTCTCCCATATTCGCAACACCCGATCCCACTAATATTCATAACAACCGTTTCTTCATATATTCTTATCATCCGTTCTATCCAATATTCAATACATCTATTCCCTACACTATTCAATTAATCTTTTCCCTCTAATATTCATAACACCCATTCCCCTCCAATATTCATATTATACATTCTCAACAGTCATAACATCTGTTAACGCTAATAGTCATAACACTTGTTCCCTTCAATATTCCTAACATCCGTTCTCTCTAACATTCACAACTTCCGTTCCCTAAAATATTCTTTACAGCCATTCCCTCCAATATTCATAAGATCCATACCTTCGAATATTCATACAGCCCGTTTTCTCCAATATGCAAACAAGCTTTCTTACCAATGTTAATAACATACGTTCCCTCCAATATTCATAGCAACCATTCCATCAAATATTCAGAACATCCGTTTTCTCCAATATTTATAGCGACATTTCTCTCCAATATTTATAAACCCCGTTTCGTACAATATTCATAAAAACCATTCCCTCCAATATTCAAAACCTCCGTTCCGTACAATATTCATAAAAACCATTCCCTCCAATATTCAAAACTCCCGTTCCGTACAATATTCATAATAACCATTCCTTCCAATATCCTTAACGCCTTTTCCTTCCAATATTCACGACCCCGTTCTTTGCAATATTCTTAACATTCTTTCCCTCCAATTTTCATAACACTCGTTTTCTCTAACATTTATCATGCAAAAACTCTTTATTTAGCAACGTTTTTAAAAGACTTTATAATTTTAAGCGTAAGAGTATTGTATCGCCACAAAACTTTTTTAAAAATTAGCTTTTGAACGCTGAACTTTGGGAACATTGCGGAAATATCTATTGTCATGTAAAGTTTCGCACACCGAACATACCTAGATATGTTTGTATTTCTTGCAGAGATTCACTTTATTACCGTAACAAATGTCGTGGCATGTAAAATATTTGTGACCATAGCTTAATAGGAAGTGTCTATTGTTGCACCGGAAATTGAAAAAGAAAATTAGGAAAAAATGTGACCTGCAATAAAAATAAAACAACCATTTTTATCAGTTTTGCACAAACCACTGCGCTTCGGTAAACAATTCAGTTCTGTGTTGAAAAAAAAAAAAATTATCCCCTGGCACTCTCTAAGCTGTTATTTTAAGAGATAGAAGCATTGAATAAGTTTATTTTTATTGAAATTTTAAGTGTAAACTTACAACAGATGTTTAAGTAGGTACCGCCACTCATTTTCGATACCTAAAATTAAATTGAATTTTTAAAAATAAAAAACGTTTTCTTGAAAGTTTAATTTTAGTTTTAATTGAAAGCCAAAAGAGTGAATTTACTAATTCCAGTAAACAAAATATTCTGGTGTATTTCAAATCGAAATTATATTGATTGGAATCGAAATTCTTTTATTTAAAAAAAATTTCAATTTTTCAGCCATTTTTCATCGACCGACACATTTTGTAAACAGAAACCAATTCTGTCTTGAAAAATCTTGTAAAAATAAAATATACCTCGCTGATATATTATTTTATTCAAATTAGCAAATTTAAATTTATTTTATTCTAAATTGAAACAATACTTCCTTACTGCCTGAAATGTACCATAAAAGCGTTTCTTAATTACGGTAGTCTTGTTATCGTGGTTATCATCGTATTATCAAAGGCGATAACTGACTTGACAGACGGAAGCTTTCAAAAAGAAAATTCTAAACCTAAAAAACGAATTTGACATAATCTTAATCGTACGCTTCGTTGTTTGTTTTTTAACTATATAGTAAAATTAAACATCTAACACAATATTTTCAGCAATTATCAAATATTTTATAGAATTTTAGCTAGTTTAGCTTTATAGCCTTAGGCTTGAAGATCTTTTATTAAAAAATAAAGATTAAAATAATAAAAAATAATTTCTTTTAAAATAATTTTACAATTTAATAACAGTATGAAATTATATAACGACAGAGGTAACTCAATAATTTATGAAATGTTATGGCATTTACTAATCATTATTTTTAATATCTATTTTTCATATTATTTATTAGGTACCGCGACAAATTGTGAATTTCGCAATTATTTTTTTTTAACAAAATTAAGAAAGTAAGAATTAAAATATAAAACTTGCTTTAAATTTTGAAGGGTTGATTTGCAAAGCCCGCTGAATGTTAAAACGTAGGGCATAGGAAACACAAAAGCGAGATGAAAGAATTGTACCCTACCGAAAATGTTTATATAGTTTGTTTTTTCCTTTAAGGGGCGCAACCTTTGAAATACATGACCTTTTAATGTAATATATCACGTACGGCCACTCGTAAAAAAACATACGGGTCCTCATACGCACACGATTAATATATTTTAATTATTCTAAAAGTCGAATGGCTCGATTATTTGTATTAAGCTTTTCAATTTATGATTAATAGATATCGTCTTCACTCATTAATTTAACAACTTAGCGCTAACGATGAAGGGGGAAATTTTAAAAGATTTTTGAAACTTTATAAATTATTATAATAAAAATAAAATGAAAACAATTCTTGTAAAAATTCATTATTCATTGAATTTTTTTTCTTTTCAGACTATGATATCTTTAATATATATTGTTTATAAAACCAATTAAAAGTTTATCTAAATAAAAATGGCATAGTATTTTGCATTTTTGTATTTCCAATTCAGAGCAGATTTCCTAAAAATGGGCTAATATAAAAAAGAAACAGTTGATTAGCATTTCCTAATGACTCCTGAATTTAGTTAATATTAGGTAGATAGGGAAACTCTCGTGAATTTCTACACATTTCAGGAATTTAATTAGTGGTGGTGGTGGTGAGGTGACATATGTAAAAAATATTTTTACCAAGATTTTCTAAAAATAATTTTTTTTCAAAAATGGTTTCAGCCATTTATAAATAAGTTTTGAAATTTTCATCCTAATCCGACCATTATTTGACTTTTGAAAGAATTTCCAAATTAATGTTTTTTTTTTCCACCGGCATAAAAGTGACTTGCGTAATATTACGTTTGCCGTAATAAACCCTTGTAAAAATTGCGTCACTCACGGACGAAAAAAAACAAACAAGATTTTCTATCAAAATTTCGAACGTGTTAGAAAGAATAAAAATTTTTTTTAAATAACTGAAAATACTTTGATCTATCCTCTTAATAATAACATAAACATTTTGCCGATAAAATATTGTTTTTATTTAGTTTTGGGCCCTTTTTTTTCATACTTTGCTGTTTTTTCAGCAATTTAGTGGTGGAGGTAACTATGTTTATATTATTTTATTAAATGCGAAAATTTAAAGGTGTACTCGAAAAGCTTTTCCTTGTTCTGCTTAGAAATAAGACATCTTGCATTTTAAATCAAATACTGGGATTTATAAAATAACTGATTAAAAAAAAACGTCATAAATAGCGATATGCCAAGGCATTATATACCAAAGATAAATAGTAATATTTAGATAGATAGATAGATAGATAGATAGATAGATAGATAGATAGAAACACAAACATGCGCACACACACACGCACACACACACACACACACACACACACATACATACATACATATATTAATAAATATAAATTTATTTTTATTTATATTTTAATTTTACTTTTGATTTTTTTACATTATCCTTATCGTTTACTTAGTTTTGAGTTTATTTATTTTATATTTAATTTATTTTATTTCATCATTTCCAACTTTTCGAGTTTTCTTTGCTAGTCTTTCCCTTTTCTTTCGCTTTTCTCGTGTCTCTTCTTTCTTTTTTCTTTTTTCCTTTTTCTTTTTCTCCTTTATTTTTTTCTCTTTTTTCCAGTTTCCAATTTTTGGCATGTCTGGTTTTGTATGGAAAAACATTGAAACACTACTGTCTATGAGTCGTACACACACACACACCATTCTTTAAAATGTTATAAGCTCCCACCCTACTTAATTCGTCTCTTTGGATGACCTCTTTATTATTATGTTTTTATTTTTTATTTTATTATTTTTATTTTTTATTTTTATTTTTCCAAATCGTCTTATCTATATATATTACCAAATAAATTAACAATATTTTACTGCCTGATGATGGTGTTTTAACACCGAAACTTTATAGCTATTTAGCTGCAGTATGCTATAATAATAATAATAATAATAATAATAATAATAATAATAATAATAAGAAGAAGAAGAAGAAGAAGAATATATTTATGCTCTACTTTTGTATTGAGCATTTTTAAAAGTAAATACCTGACTGTGGAATGTTTTTTTAATCATTTCACCCCAAGCAAGGTGGTACAGCCACTGATGTGCAGGGGCTACATAAGAGAGTTAAAGCTTTAAGCAGGAGGAGAGTGAAGACAAAGACGAACCAGCTGCAGGAGGTGAAAGAGAAGGATGTGAATACAGGAGTGAATACAGTTCCGAAGGTAGAGAGAAAGAAAAAGAACAAGATACATGAGGTGATATAGAAAAGGGCTGCAGCTAAGTGGATAAGAGATGGGAATTGAATTTGCATTTAAATTCCTGAAGGTTGTAGCCGTCAGAAAAGCAAGTATATGGAAGGGAGTTCCACAGGCGGGAAGCGCGAGAAAAAAGCTAATGGAGTAGAACTGTCGCCTGCATTTGGTTGATCTAACTGTAAAAGGGTGAGACCGTGTTGCCAGTCTGGTTGCCCGAGTAAATTCTTGCGGAGGGGGCACCAGTGACCTAAGTTCGTCAGAGCAGAAGCCATGAAAATATTTATCGAAGAGACAGCGGAAAGCCACATCCCGCCGATGAGAAAGTGGCTGGAGTTGAGCTGCCAGGTCGGGACCAATAAAATTACAGATTAATAAAAATAAAATTACAGATTCTCCTTTGGAGCCTGTCAAGAACACTGAGACGAACAGTAGAGGCGCCTGACCAGTTATGGCAACACTATTCCATGCACGGTCGGATTTTCATTAGTAATCATTACTTATTATTATTATTATTTGCTCATTTCATACTTGAGCATTCTCCTCCTTTACTTTTTTGCAACGGTGGGAAAATGACTTTAAAATATCCCTCGCAAACGTGATTATTTCGCCAAATTAGTCCATAAAATTGAGGACTTAACTAGAAGGATGAGATGGAAAGCCTATTTTTTCTACACAGAATAATTTTTCGCTTGAACACAACAATGACTTAAACATTTGAAAACTGCTTTAAGTTATTACAGTTTGAACATGATTTGTTTCAAACTATTAACAAGATCAAATTCCACAAACACAAATCCAATTTCCAGAAACAACTTGACTCTATAGTTAAAAACTCTCGAAGGATTTGTTTACAATTACCTTGAATTTTGCTTCGGAATTTTTGGAACTTGCTAGTGTAGAAAGAAATATAGTTTTAAACACACACACACACACACACACACACACACACACACACACACACACACACACACACACACACACAAATCGATCCTAATCCATAACAACGAACAGTGAATAAAATCTAATTCCAATGACCCTTTGATATTGGCATGAGAGCACTGGATTCTGCAGAATCATCTGATCTAGTAGGTCTTTTAATTTTGTACAATCTCACTGTTCACCGTAATGTCGATATAAATAATATTAGATTATCCATAATTCCACTAACTCAAAAGTAGATAGAATCTGTAAATACGTACATAGAATACTGAATCACTTTAATCTTAAAGTAATAGTAAATACCAAACTCAAAAGGTTGACTTTCTAGATGCTGCACTTGACTTAGAAATTACGACGCGATTTTTTTTCGGTACTTAATTTCAGAAGAAGGTTGCGTGTATTTGCGTGTATAAAAAGTTATTTGCATGTATAAAAAGTTATTTGCGTATATTTGCGTGTATAAAAGGTTATTTGCGTGCATGAAAAGTTTTTTGTGTGCATAAAAGGTTATTTGCGTGTATGAAAAGTTTTTTGCGTGTATTTGCGTAGTAATTTCTGCAAAGACTTTTCTGTAAAGGAAGTAAATAGGCCCAAATTTTCTTCCTACGCCTAAAATCGTTCAGCAGCGAATGACTCTCACTAAGCCGGTAATGGCTGACAAAAGGAGCGAGAAGTCCGATTTTTTTCTGCTCGTTAACATAAAAAAGTTAGGTTTCTTCAATATCTAATTGTTGATTTGAGCTCACCATATACATTTGCACGTAAATAAGAGTATTTTAGAAAGATTTGAAGAGAGACTAGCTTTCGGGTCCTAAAACGAAAATTTACCGCTAGTTAACGTCACAGAAATCAAATCACACGTGTCAAACGCGACTAAAAAAATAAAAAATAGATAAAATGAGCCTTTATATTTAATTTTTATTCTGACGTTTTAAAAACTCATTTGGTCAACAAAAAATGTGAATATTTTTCCCCGTAATTTTGAAACAAAAGAAATATTTTTAAAAAATGGTTTTTCAAACAAAAACAAAATATGTAAAAAGACAAAAAAAAAAAATGCCAAAGGTTAATACAATTATTTAAGCCTTTTTTTTTAGATTTAATATTTCATACTTCAGAAAATAAAATTTAAAAAAAAATAAAGTTTTTTTTTGCTAAATATTTCATGCAGGAAATCAATTGTCTGTAATTCGTGTGGCATTAATGTAACTTTTTCCTCTAAAATTAAATGCCTACGTTTTTAAAGATTCTTCGAAAATTTCTGAAATTTATTTAGTCAACAAAAAATGTAAATATTTTTCCCCGTAATTTTGAAACAAAAACAAACGCAATGTTGTTTACAATGTCACACAAAACATCAATTCACGTTTACACAAAACAAAAGAAAATAGATTTTTTAATGAAGTTTTTGAACAATTTTTAAACAAAAATTTTTTGTATAATTATTTTTTAATAACTGAGTTTTAAAGTGAGGCGGCGACTACAAGCGCTAGGAAATCTCAACATTCGCATTAATCATCTAATTAAAAAATGTTCTGAGTTGCACGGGCAACGCCGGACTATGATGCTAGTATAATACTAAAACACACAATAATAAAATCTTAAAACAGCGTTATGATATTAATTATAACCAACTTTCAATAAATAATGATAATAACACAATTTCTGCAATTGTTATAACTCTAACATATGTCCTTTGCAAAAGAAATGCCTTTCACATTACATTGTATGCC
Organism: Ascarosepion bandense; assembly: GCA_037127315.1. Taxonomy (NCBI): domain Eukaryota; kingdom Metazoa; phylum Mollusca; class Cephalopoda; order Sepiida; family Sepiidae; genus Ascarosepion; species Ascarosepion bandense. Next base: position 234,318 of record JBBBDQ010001172.1, on the reverse strand, counting down.
AAGCTACCATCTCTACTACTGAAAATCCTAATCTTGCCAAACATTATATCGCATGTACTAATAATAATTTTATGTCTCGATTTTACAAGCATGACTTATCTTTCAAAAATAAAGTATATAGTAACTCTACTTCTTTCTCTAAATACTACTGGCAGTTGAAAGATGCGAATAAAACTCCTACAGTTAAATGGAAAATATTAACTAAAGCTAGAACATATAAATCGTTACATGAAATATGTTTCATTTGCTTACAAGAAAAATCCATATAATAAAATTCCCAAAACCTGACTTTTGGAACCAACGTAATGAAATTATTAATTTTTGCCGCCATAGAATTTTCCGTGTTTTAAAATATATCTGAGATTATCTCAGTTTTATCTCAATATTTTCACTATTTGCTCTTTAATTTTATTTTTATTAACTATCGGTTTTTAATCCCTATTATTCTTTTGTTTGCACTTATGAACAAATCACCTTGAGAATATTTTACTGTCTGATGATGGTGTTTTAACAACGAAACTTTATAGCTATTGAGTTGCAATATGCTATAATAATAATAATAATAATAATAATAATATATATATATATATATATATATATATATATATATATATATATATATATATATAAAGTAGAATCCTCGATACTTGGTAAGGTAAATTCAACAGGAGATTAAATTCAAAGAGAACTCAATGTTAAGATTTAACAGAGTATTATAATAAAGAACATATGTTGGATGTTTTTATAAACCCATTGGTAATATAATATTTCGCGGCTCTTTTATCGACCGCTCCTCTGACCAAATTCATACAACAATGAATGGCTCAAAATTATCCCGAAAAAGTCAAGTAAAAAAGAAAAAAGAAAATATATATTACTGGTAATTGTTCTGGTGAGATTTGCTCTTTTGTACTTAGACTTTATGAATTTAAGCGCAGTTCTAGATTGGTAGTAAGGTCTCACCATTTTACAGTTGAAATGGTTAGATGTAACCGTAAGTTTTATGCTAACAGTTTCTTCTTTCACAGTTCTCGCTTGGAGAATACATTTCTTAGTTCTTTGCCTTCTAGTTAATTTAATGTTCATCAATTTAAACACAATGTGTTTAAATGTTATCACCTATCTTCCTAATTCTTGTTTTTTTTTATTGTTCTTTTTCCTTTAATCATGTTTTCTTCTTATACGCTGTAACTGCTCGTGTCTTATTGAATTTATTGCCTGTGTTGGGGCGAAATGATTAAAAACAGATTCTCCTTCTTTATGTACCGTGTCCCTTCAGGACGTAGACGAACATGGACTTCCATTTGCCCCTGTCCCTCGTTGCTCTTAATATTTTTGCTCTTGGTATCTCTCCCAAACTCCGCTACACCATCAAAAATGTCTCGCGCTGCTTTCCCCTGTTCCTCCTTCCCTCTGTCCGTCCAATGAGTATCTGATTTTCCAAATCCTACTTCCTCATTACGTGTCCCAGGAAGCTCTTCTGTCTCTTCCTGATATTAAGTATACATTTTCTTCTGGTTTGCATTTTCTCCAACACCTCGTAGTTGCTCATGTGCTTGGTCCATGATATCCTTAATATTCTTCTGTAGAACTACATTTCTGATGCCTCCAGCCTCTCCTTGAATTGTAAATGCAATTGGATATGAAAGATTTTTTAAAGTCTTCAATTGCATTGCATCAAATATTAATATCGAGCGGTAATTTCGACAAACGCTTAATAAGTATTTTTCATCTGTTTCCCTTTATTTATTTTTTGTTTTTTGTTTTTTGTTTTTTTGTTGTTTTTTTTTAATTGGAAGGGTAATTTTACACGAAAATCACACCCGCCTAATTAATGATATATTCTAACAGAAAAGAAACATAACAATAGGATTATGTCACCTGACCTGGCATCGATATGGCAACTTTTTCGGAGTTAACGATGCGTACAAAAAAGCAGAGAAATTTAAGTGTGTTTATATTTTTAACATTTTTTTTCTAATTTACAAGCAAAAATGTGCTTCGTTGATTCATATTTTTACTTTGTTTTTTTACTTCATTTTTACTTTGCTTCGTTTTCGCTTTTCAGATATTTTTTTCTTTTACTTCCTTTCTTTTTCTTTTTTTCTTTTTCTTTTTGTCTTTTTCTTTTTTCTTTTACTTCCTTTCTTTTTCTTTTTTTCTTTTTCTTTTTTTCTTTTTTTTTCTTTTACTTCCTTTCTTTTTCTTTTTTTCTTTTTCTTTTTTTCTTTTACTTCCTTTCTTTTTCTTTTTTTTCTTTTTCTTTTTTCTTTTTCTTTTTTTCTTTTACTTCCTTTCTTTTTCTTTTTTTCTATTTTAAATTCTTTTCTTTATCTTTCAGTTTTATCTCGGCTTTATCATATTTCGATTTTGTTCTTTTCTTAAAATAATCAACAAATCGTTTTTGCACTATTAATACGAGAGAAGAAAAAAATGCAATGTATATCGGCAGTTTTCAGTAACTAAACCTCCATTTTTCAGTCGTAAAATGGAGGTTGGGTAAAATAAAATAAAAAAAGCGCAAGTCAACACAAAAAATAATGCAAGGATAGAAAAGAAAAAGTAATTATGAATGATTTCATCATCATTATTATCATCATTGTTATTGTTTTATCACACAATAAATTGTATACACTGGTTACATTGTTATCTATCAAGTCACAAGAATCTCAAATCAACAAGACTTACTTCAAAATAAGTGCAGTGCCCAAAAGAGCCGAATGCTGTCAAAAATTATGACGAAATATTTATATCGATATGCCGTCTAAAATGACGGCAATGTATATATCTTAAATTAAATCATAAGATAAAACAATAATCCAAACACCTAAGTGTGACAAGAGGGATATATATATATATATATATATATATATATATATATATATTCTCCCAACACATACATTCACAACTGATTGTCTCATTTTATTTAGTTCCATCACTTGACATGTGTGTACAATACTTGTTACGTATTTTGATCGGAAATTTATTTCATCACTATCATTCACACATACTAATGTTACCGACATATACACACACTTAGTCTATGGTTTGGATGCGCTTAACACACATTATTTTCGCTTACATATACTTACATTCATAATAAACACCTAATGCTTTTATTAGGCGTTGGCACACACACACACTTATACAGAAACAAGTTTTTCTTCTACATTTAATATTTATCCATTGCATTATCACACGTGACACGTATCTGATCAATGAAACTATACCTCAATTCAACAGGGATTTTCTTAAGGATTTCTCGTCGGATATTCAGGCGGCTGGAAGTGGCAGTGCCGCTGGTATGATTTATGTATAATGTGGTTTTCCACATTCACATGCCATTTAAGGAAATTCGCCATCACAGAAGAAACTTTGTACATTTCATTAACCTTAAAGATCTAAGAATATGGCACACTATCAAATCTTTACGGTAGTCTATCCATGCTGTGCTGAGATTTCTACATTATTATTATTATTATTATGTTATTTTTCATCATATTTCGATTTCTGCTTTGGTCTCACTACCAACCAAGTCTGCGGGGAGACCTAAGGCAGGTAGTGGCGTGTTGTTATGGCTCCATTTCATGTTTTTCTATCTTCCCTATCATCCTCAGCATTACATAGATAAAGTTTTCCTTAGTGTGTGGGCTGTACTTAATAAGACAATTTTTTGTATGTCTCTTAAGCTGGGGTTTCCAGGGATTCTTTCAATGTGTTGTTTTGCTCCATTTTTTATCATTCCAAGTGCACCTACTATCACTGGCACGACTCTTGTTTTCAATTTCCACATTTTTTCTATTTCAAATTTCCAGGTCTTTATATTTTGACAGTTTTTCAAATTCCTTGATTGCTATGTTACAATCCGCTGGTCAAGCCATATCAATTAATAGACAAGTTTTCTCCTTCTGGTTTTTAACAATAATGTCTGGCCTGTTTGCTTCAATTTTTCTGTCTGTGTAGATGGTGTAATCCCATAGAATGGTTACATCTTCTATTTCTGTAACCGGTGCTGGATGATGTTCATACCAGTGTTTGTTTACAGCTTTTCCATAATGTTTGCACATTGTCCAATGTAAATATTGCCCAACTCTATCGTGGCGATTTTTATATTCGTTTGGGGCAAGCACAGAACAGCCTGAGATTAGGTGGTCTATTGTTTCTTGGTGTTTATCACAAAACCTGCATTTTGGATCCATATTATTATGCATAATATTTGCCTGAAAGTTTCTCGTGAAAAGACTTTGGTCTTGTGCTGCAAGTATAAATCCTTCAGTTTCAGACTTTAATCCAGATGCACGTAACCATCGATGAGTATTAACTTTGTCAACATTGGATTTATTGGCACGTACTGGATATTGGCCATGCAGAGGTTTGTCTTGCCAGCGCTGTTTCATCTTTTCAAGAGCTTTATCTTTGGCTTTCATTTTCATATTTTTTGCCGTAATAGTTGGTTCTTGGCTTCTGTTTTGCTTTTCTGCAGAATCTACTAACTGTAAATCTTGTTTGTATTTACTGCCTTCTTTTATTATTGAATATTTTTTCTTTCTTTCTTCATGTTGCCTTACTAATTGTATCATCCAATCCTTTGTTGTTTCTATGTATGTTAGTAAGCCAATAGTTGTTGTCTTGTATGACAATTCCAGCTGAATAAGACCCCTTCCACCTTCTTTACGGGGTATGTATAGACGGTCTACATCAGCCTTTGGATGATGCATCTTATGCTTAGAAAGAAGCTTTCTTGTTTTAGCATCCATTCGTCTGATGTCGTTTAGAGTCCAGTTTAAGATGTTGAAGCTATATTGGACAACTGGGATTGCAAGGCTATTAATGGCCATAACTCTGTTCTGTGAATTTAATTCAGTTTTTAATATCATTCGTAGCCTTCTATAGTACTCTTTACGCACTATTATTATTATTATTATTATTATTATTATTATTACGAGTTCCCCTAATGTTCCTCATAGAACACTGTGAGACAAAACCTCTGCATCGAAAACGATTCTGGGCTTATTTTGCATCCTTCGGCTCGGAACGAGAAGCCGGGGAGCCGAGTTCGAATTCCAGTTGAATCCATTGTATTCACTTACGCGCAAATATCCGTGGGAAAGGTATTAATCCGTCTCTTCCTTCCAGTTATGGGTTAAATAGCAAGACAGATTGGGTTCTATAGCCTTGGTCGGCAACCAGTCTACCGCAGAAAGCAATGGCAACCTACTGCGGGATAATGTTCTGCCCAGTCAGTCATGTCTCTTTCGAGACATGATCACCCAAGCGTGTATCACGTATGGCACGTAACTGACTGACTGATCAGCCACGTCTTCCACCAGGTTTTCAATAGTCTGCTCCTCCGTCTACGCCCTTCATCCACCTTCCACTCGAAAAAGAGTCCTCACTTTTTTATCGATTGCATCCGCAACACATGATCACTCAATCATCTCGCGTTTTCTCGCTGTGATTCTATCTTGCAGATAAGTTTGTTCGTATATAATTATTATTATTCCTAAATATGTTTTAATTATTATAATATTTTTTCTTTTATTATTTAAAAAATAACTTTTTGACCATCATTTATTTTATAATCATATGCCAGTTCATAACCAATGATTTACGCTAACGAAGAATGTGATTTTTGTTGTTGCTGTTGTTGTTTCCGCTTAATTAATCAAGAAACATCGGTGAATGAAAAAAAAAAACTCCATCGCCAAAGACTTTCGTAGGATATGGTCTCTGCTTGCTAGAATTATTTTAGGAATTTCCTGGGGTGATGGTGCAACAGGGATATTGTTGCTTTGTTCTTGGGTTCTTTTCTTTATCAGACCCAAAGCTCCAACCACAATATGAACAGTTTTTAGTTTTTAAGTGCCATTTTTTTTACTATTTCAATGTGCATATCTTTGTATTTGCTTATTTTTTCATAAACTTACACAGGAATGTTTTTGCCACTTGGTCCGCTCATGTCGATCAGTGTGAAAACGCTTTTTTTTTTGTTCTGTCTTTGATAATAATGACTGGTTGATTTGCTTGTATTGTTTGATCTGTGCTGATATCATTATAATTGTTGCTGTTATTATTATTATTATTATTATTATTATTATTATTATTATTATTATAATATCAAGTATTTATGTTTTACCCTAACTGTTTTAATCTATATTCTACTGGCTTTCATTTAAACTGATGCATTCTTTATTCCATATATCTAAACTATAGTTATGAACAACAATTTTGGAATGTAAAAACTGCAGTGAAATACGTTGGAAAGTTTCCAAGTTTTAATCTTAAATCATGAGCATACGAACTTTAAGCTCATACTATATGAAAAAAAAAGAAAGGCGTCAATTTAACGTGCTGACAGGAAGATATGGGTTAAAAACATGACAAGATTTCTTTTTCTAAAATAGTAGAATTCGGAACAAGAATCATACTGGAGAAAGCGATATTGTGAACCCACTCCCCCGGTCCTTCATGTCGACGCCCAGACTCTCACAAAGCCGGTCTGGGTTGAAAGTCGCCGAAAATCCAATGCATCGATTATCCAGACAGAGCTGAGAGCCACATTAAGAAAAGGAAATCTTTGGAAAATTAACATCAACGATTTTATATACATACGTTCCGTTCGGTACAGTATTTGGTTAGAGTTTATATACATACGTTCCGTTCGGTACAGTATTTGGTTAGCGTTTATATACATGCGTTCCGTTCGGTACAGTATTTGGTTAGAGTTTATAATTCTTGCATGGAGGCAACTATAATTCCAACCCACGTTTTCTACAAGATGCAAAACTTTATCTAAGTTGGTTGGTTTGGCACCAGACAAAGGTCACAGTTGCTTCTAAGGCAGTTACGTGACAACACGTCTCTTGAGTTAAATCGCTCCAACTATACTCTCTCAGTTGTTTGAAGACCTAACTATTCATCTGCTTATATTGAGTTGCGCATTTAGTAGGGGTGGTTGTGACGCACTTAGGGTACACTTAGCATTTTCAAATGACTAATAAGAGATCCTCCGTTTTGTTACCTGATCAACCGCGTCTCCCTCTTTCCTGTGTGAATGCCTCCCACTATTACTCGAAGAGCATGAAACGTTCCTCCGACTTCCCCGAAATCTACGAGGGAGTACTTTTTCATTGGTCATCTAATCAACCCCGTCTCTTTCTCTTCTGTGCAACTGCCCCCCCCCACCACCACCACAACCGCTCGAGAATCGTGTTTCAGCCCAACGGTCAAATTTTAGTCTTCGTCCCTTCCGCTTTTCCGCTTTTCCGCTTTTGGTGTGTGGTCGTTTCGCATCTGCGTTTTATCATTTCAATACTTATAAGAAATTAACTCGCTTCGACCAGAAATAAAATCATATGTTTCTTCTTATCAGCATCGCAAAATTTCACAAAGAACCAGGAGATTTTATTTCTGGGAATTTTGTCTCTTCTTCTCAGAAAGAGACGGCTGTCTTTAGGGGTCATAAAATATACCATGTCCTGTCCCTTAGACAGCAGTCGCTTCTATCAATAGTCGTTAAATTTTTCAATAAACGTGAACTCACTTTTCGCAATAATGGCTACTGGAACTTTGTGACGAGAATTCACGTGTCATAAAAAACGTTATCTATTTTCCTTGAGTAGTCTAAACGTATCTCTTGCCTAGCTCTAGCGGTTGAAGAAGTAAGAAAGAAAAAATATATTCAATTATTATTTCTTTTCCTTCTCTTCACTCTTTCTCTTCTCCTTTTTTATTTCTTAATCAAAGGCTTCTTCTTCTCCTTCTATGTGCCATGTCCCTTCAGGACGTAGGCGATTATGGCCTTCCACATCTCCCTATCTCTAGTAGTTCTAAACAAGCTTTGTTTTGTTACGCCTCCAAACCCCGCTCTGCGATCCATTTGCTCAAGCCCATAGATTATGTCACGCGTTACTTTCCCCTGACTTTCTTTCCCTCTATCTGATCTGTGAGTATCAGAATCTCCAAGCTCTTTTTCCACATTTCACGTCTCTGGAAGTTCAGCTGTCTTTTTTTATTTTAAGTATAAGTTTCCTTTTCATTTCTATTCTCTCTAGAAACTTGTAACTGCTCACGTGTTCGGCCGATGGTATCCTTAACATCCTTCTGCTGAACCACATTTCGGTTGCTTCATGTCTCTACTTCTTTGAGATTGTCCAGCATTCACTGCCATATGGAAGAAGAGACGTCATAGAAGAATCCAGTACTCTCTTATTTGTTTCCAGCAAAATTTCTTCCAATACTTTACTCGGCTTCTGGAATGAATTCTTAGCCATTCCAATTCGCCTTCTGATCTCAGTGTCGCACTGTGTCGTCCTCTGTTAGAACACTACCCAGGTATTTAAATTTCTAGACTTGCTTGGTTTTAGTATCCCCGGCCTGTAGTTGCCATTTTAGGCTCATCTTTTTACTGATGACTATGCATTCAGTTTTTTTATAGTTTATATGTAGTCTTTTCTTTTCGCTTTCTTCCGCTACTTTCTGTAGGAGGTCTTGCAGTTTTTTTTCTGTGTCTGCTATCAGCACTGTATCGTCTGTGTATTTTATATTGTTCAGATCGGGAGCGCCAATGACGAATTCTGGCATGATTTCTGGGGCTCTCAGAATTGTCTCGCTGTATAAGTTGAATAGATCTTATAAGACACATCCTTGTCTTACACCCCTTTCTATCTTTTTATATCTACCGAACTCGTTTCCTGTTCGTATACAGATGGTTTGCTGCCAACACGTGTATTATATTCAGCATGACCTCATAAAGTGCACATCAATGTATCGCATCAATATTAAACATGGATCGATAAAAGCAAAATACTTGATCAGGTCACGTTATTTATGTATACGTGTTAATACGGGTTTCCGACCCTGAATACAAATAAACTAATGATCCAGATATGTAATCTTTGGTCATCTACTTTTCATCTCTGTTCGCGTGAGACGCTGTAGGAAGTAGATTGTAAATAATAAAATCAATATTTCAAAGATCTCACACAGTTTTCATTTTACACGGAGAAACTCCAATATTTCAACTCACAATGGTGTTCCTATTTCTGGAAATAATAATTTTAACCAACTGCATCTAGCGTGTTTCAAAATGATTACCGGCTACGTCAGACGAATACCAATATTTATTGAGTTTAGTCAGGCACAAGATCACTTGTATTAGAGTACTCAGTAACAAGAATCCGTAATAACCAACTGCATTATTACAGCACCGTTAAGTGTATATGTATCGACTAAGCTGAGTTTCACACACACACACACACACACACACACACACACACACACACACACACACACACTGTTCTTTATGACTTCATCTGACGTTGATGATACTACACACGCGCACGAATGAGGAACGCTAGAAATTTTAAATTTAGAAAAAGATTAACTTATCTTTTTTTGTGTTTGGTCATTTAATCTAGCCAATTTAATTTAGATTATTTTCTACTTGTTTCCATCATCTTTGTTATTAAATATTCTACATTTTTACTAAGAGAAGATCGGCCAAGAATGGTGAACCTTTGTAAAAATCCAGACCCAAATCTTCTGTAGATGAACTAGTGATTAAAGCACTTTCTAAACATTTTCGTGTTAGTAAATCATTTTGTGTTCATACTTGTTTAAACTTCTTGAGATTTCTCCAATATATTCTTTCGGGAAAATGATAGGGTAAATCCCCCTTCAGTTTTTGTCTTGTTGTTTTCCTTTGTATTAATTAAAATTTTTATTGTTTTAGATGTAGTTGTGACAAATTTTCTGTAGATTTTATATAAATTCTTTTCGCTTGTAGTTGTGATAGAGTTAATAGATAGAACAATATATATATATATATAGTAGGTGTAGGTAGAAAAATATTCATATATATATATATATATATATATATATATATATATATATATATACTTATGTGACTCGTCGGGTTTATTAAGAGGGGCCGCTTTCCTATTTTGTAATATTTTATGAGCCTTTTGTTTCGCATTAAATATGAAATAGTGTAAACGAATTTAACATAAATAAATATAGTTTAATAAATAAACAGGATATTTGCTCAAATATGTTTATCCAATAAAATAACATTTAATTGGTAAAATATATCATTTTAATAAATAAAAAATCCAATACTTTTTATATATATATTATTGCATACTGCAACTTAATAGCTATAATGCTTCGGTGTTTCATACAGCATCATCAAACTGAAATGTGGTTAATTTACTTGGTTATATATATATATATATATATATATATATATATATATATATATATATATATATATTAAAATAACTGTAATCCAAACGGAAAAGTAGGAAGGGAAATCCCAAAGACCCGATCCTAATTAATATTAAAATTTTAATATTAAAAAATGATACAGGTGGAGAGCTCAATGTAATTAAAATTACAGAGCCAATTATAAAATAAAATAAATTTCGATGTTCAAAACTGTTGAATGATAATTTCAACATGAAATCCCTAAGAGATATTTCACATCTCATCGGCAACTGCCACATTTTCATAAAGTAAAGCATAATGCTAACCCCTATTTACTTACATCCTAAATCTAATTCCCCACCGTCTATTATTAAACACATATCACATTCAGCTGAACACAGATTAAACAATATTTCTTCAACTGATGACATTTTCTGTAAACCGAGTCATTACTACAATACAGCCTTAAAAAAAACAGCGACTACAAATGCAATGATATTAAATATTATAAGGAAAATAATAATAATAATAATAATAATAATAATAATAATAATAATAATAATAATAATAATAATTCTTCCAATCGTCATAAAACTAACGTATATCCTCTGCAAAATAAATGTCTTACAAATTCCATTGTATACCAAGCTAGCATCTCCACTACTGGAAATCCTAATTTTACCAAACATTATATTGGTAGTACTAAGAACAGATTTAAGACACAATTTTATCAGCATAACCTATCGTTCAATCATAAAATCTATAGTAATTCTACCACTTTCTCGAGATACTACTGGCAGTTTAAAGATTCGAATAAAACTCCTACAGTTAAATGGAAAATATTAAAAAAAGTTGGAACATGCGAATCGTTATATGAAATATGTTTCCTTTGCTTACAAGAAAAAAATCCATATAATCAGATTCCCAAAAACCAAATTATTAAACAACGCAACGTAGTGAAATCACTAATTATTGCCATCATAAGATTATCCATACTCTTAAATATATCTACAATTATCTAAGTATGTTTACTATTTGCTCGTATCTATAAAACTTAACTATTTTTTAATTATATACCTTAAAATTTAATTTATCTAATTGGTATTTTTCACCACCGTCATTTTATATAGTATTTATGTTTGTGAAACTTGACTTCTGTTTTTCTCATCTATTTGTTTTTTTTATATCAATAAAACCCTTCAAGTATTTTTCTAGATTTTTTACATTATTCTTATCTTTTATTTTTCATTTTTATTTTTTATTTTTCTCAAGTCTTCATTTTTTCATATTCTTGCTACTGTCTTATTCCCTTCTGGTTTAAACTTTTGATATGTCTGGTCTTCTTTGGCAATACATTGAAACATTTTTTGTATAGGTGTACACACACAATTCTTTTAAAATGTAATAACCTCTTACCACAATTTATTCATTTCATTTGATGGACTTTTTTATTTTATGTTTAATTTTATTTTTTTAAATCTCCTGATATATATATATATATATATATATATATATATATATATATATGTGTGTGTGTGTGTGTGTGTGTGTGTGTGTGTGTGTGTGTGTGTGTGTGTAACGAAGTAAATTAACCACATTTCACTGCCTGATGATGGTGTTTTAAACACCGGAACTTTATATCTATTAAGTCGCAGTATGCTATAATAATAATAATAATAATAATAATAATAATAATAATAATAATAATAATAAAAGGGTGCAAACGTGGCTGTTATGGATGTAAAGACAAATTGCTAATTAACAAAATGATCCTGGAAAACTGCTACAGTACAAAGAAAAATCTTAGTACAACCTGGATAGATTATCGAAAGGCATTCGATAGTGTGCCACATTCCTGGATTTTAAAGACTTTAAATATATACAAGATATCGCTCGTCATCATCAATTTCAACAAACAGTGCATGTCTATATGGAAAATAACCCTTTACCTCAATCATATAAATGGAACTTATAAGGCTGATGAAATAAACATCAAAAGAGGTATATTTCAAGGTGATTCTTTATCTCCCTTACTATTCTGCATATCATTAATAGCACTAACCAGTCAACTTAATAAGACAGAATGTGGTTATAAAATAGGCCAAAAGAAAATAAGCCATCTATTTTACATGGATGACTTAAAGTTATATGCTAAGAATGATAATGAGCTGGAAGGTCTTCTGCAAACTGTAAAATGCTTCAGCGAAGACATTGGAATGAAATTCAATTTGGATAAATGTGCTAAAGCTACAGTTTTACGTGGATCAATACAAGAAACATCCTCAATTAGCTTAGACACTGCTGTAACAATAAAAGAATTGAAACCAGAAGAAGCTTATAAATACCTAGGTGTAAATGAGAGTGAAAACATTCACCATAAAAAAATGAAAGAAATAGTGCGTAAAGAGTACTATAGAAGGCTACGACTGATATTAAAAACTGAATTGAATTCTCAGAACAGAGTTATGGCCATTAATAGCCTTGCAATCCCAGTTGTCCAATATAGCTTCAACATCTTAAACTGGACTCTAAACGACATCAGGCGAATGGATTCTAAAACAAGAAAGCTTCTTTCTAAGCATAAGATGCATCATCAAAAGGCTGATGTAGACCGACTATAAATACCCCATAAATAAGGTGGAAGAGGTCTTATTCAGCTAGAATTGTCATACAAGACAACAACTTTTGGCTTACTAACATACATAGAAACAACAAAGGATTGGATGATACAATTAGTAAGGCAACATGAAGAAAGAAAGAAAAAATATTCAATAATAAAAGAAGAGAGTAAATACAAACAAGATTTACAGTTAGTAGATTCTGTAGAAAAGCAAAACAGAAGCCAAGAACCAGCTATTATGGCAAAAAATATGAAAATGAAAGCCAAAGATAAAGCTCTTGAACAGATGAAACAGCACTGGCAAGACAAACCTCTGCATGGCCAATATCCAGAACGTGCCAATAAATCCAATGTTGACAAAGTTAATACTCATCGATGGTTACGTGCATCTGGATTAAAGTCTGAAACTGAAGGCTTTATTCTTGCAGCACAAGACCAAAGTCTTTTCACTAGAAACTTTCAGGCAAATATTATGCATAATAATATGGATCCAATATGCAGGTTTTGTGATAAACACCAAGAAACAATAGACCACCTAATCCCAGGCTGTTCTGTGCTTGCTCCAAATGAATATAAAAATCGCCACGATAGAGTTGGGCAATATTTACATTGGGCAATGTGCAAACATTATGGAAAATCTGTAAACAAACACTGGTATGAACATCACCCAGCACCGGTTACAGAAATAGAAGATGTAACCATTCTATGGGATTACACCATCTACACAGACAGAAAAATTGAAGCAAACAGGCCAGACATTATTGTTAAAAACCAGAAAGAAAAAACTTGTCTATTAATTGATATGGCTTGTCCAGCGGATTGTAACATAGCAACCAAGGAATTTGAAAAACTGTCAAAATATAAAGACCTGGAAATTGAAATAGAAAAAATGTGGAAATTGAAAACAAGAGTTGTGCCAGTGATAGTAGGTGCACTTGGAATGATCAAAAATGGAACAAAACAACACATTGAAAGAATCCCTGGAAACCCCAGCTTAAGAGATATACAAAAAATTGTCTTATTAAGTACAGCCCACACACTAAGGAAAACTTTATCTATGTAATGCTAGGGATGATAGGGAAGATAGAAAAACATGAAATGGAGCCATAACAACACGCCACTACCTGCCTTAGGTCTCCCCGCAGACTTGGTTGGTAGTGAGACCAAAGCAGAAATCGAAATATGATAAAAATGACATAATAATAATAATAACTATATATTTATGCTCTACTTTTGTATTGTTCACTTTTCAAAAGTAAATATCTATTTGTGGAATATACTTACATTTGTATTAACCACTTATATATATATATATATATATATATATATATATATATGTGTGTGTGTGTGTGTGTGTGTGTGTGTGTGTGTGTGTGTGTGTGTATTTATTTGTAGTAATATTCTTATTATTTATAATATTTTTTACTACACGAGCTCTCCTGTTTCAGTGCTATAGCCATATTCAACATCTCATCAGGCGATATCTCTCAACTCTCTAAGCAATTTTGAACAAATAACTTGAATTGAGAGTTGAATTACAGGGAGATAACTAGGTGGCATCCGAAACTGGCATCACCGTTGGAATGAGAATTATATGCCCAAGTGATCGAAATAAAGAGTTCGTTTAAAAATTCCTTGCACCTAAAGAAACCCGGAGTGTACAACGGCCGAAACTTCGTAAACACGGCAATAAAGATGAGGATAAAAGTCCGAACAGTGCAATTAATTTATTTTCTGGCTTTAAGTTAAAAGTTTGATAAACCCTAGAAAAAGAATCAGTCAATGAATCCTAAATACAAAATCTGGATTTGAAAACCCTAGTATTTATTTGAAGGTGACTACAACGCTATCAAACATATCTTCACTCACCACAAACATCAGGGATCGCTGTTATAGAGACATAGAAATATAGAACGCTAAGATTTTCCTAAAATAGAAACCGGATTGAGAGGGTAGCTTTTTTTTATTTGCACAAATGTTTTTACTCTGCATTAGGAGGAAAAAAATTATGTTTATCTGTGTGAAAAATTGCTATTTCTAGCTTGAAAGTTGATTGCTGCGTTTTTATTTTAAGAACGTGATGCACTGAGTGGCACTAAAGTGATGTCAAATGAAAATGGCGGAGAAAAAAAAAACTGTTCGCAGTATTGACCGGTAGTTACATTAGGAATAACGTTATATTTGTCGTCTTTTGGTCGCAATGCTTAAAGGTTTTCGTATAAAAATTGTATAAAAAATGGGGGTCTGGTCATGTCAGGTCATGCATTGTCTTTGTGAGCGCATTTGAACGTTAAGTTAGTGCACAACATGACTTGCGTGATGGCTTCATCTGAAAAAAAAAGCATTTAATTGCGTTAGTGTTGACTGAATGATTAAACTTCACTCATAGAAAAGAAAGTTAAAAAGTCATATATAAGAAAGTTAAAAAGAAACATTTAAATTATCAGTACTAGCAAAACTTGTTTTTCTTCACCCCTTTCTCCCTTCGCTCCATTTTTTCTCTCTGATCCCCCTTCTTCATTTTTCTTTCTTTTTCTTTTTCTTCTTTTCCTTTATTCCTTTCTCTGGTTTTTATTTCTTTTTTTTCTCGCTCGTTTTCCTCTCACTTTCATCCGTTGTTTCACACTCACTTTTGCTCTTAAGTTCACTTTTTCGCTATCTATCTATCTATCTATCTATCTATCTATCTATCTATCTATCTCATCCACTCAGTCTGCTTCTATCTATCTATCTATCTATCTATCTATCTATCTATCTATCTATCTACTATCCACTCAGTCTGCTTCTATCTATCTATCTATCTATCTATCTATCTATCTATCTATCTATCTATCTATCTCACTCTATTTAATTTTCGTTTTTTCTATTCTACATTTTTTCCTTTCATTCTTTTTGTCGTACTTTTAGTTCTCTTTCAGTTTTTCCTTTTTTTTCTCTCTCATTCTGTTTTTCTCTGTTCCTTCACTCTTGATTTTCCCTTTATCTCCCCTTCATATATATTTCTTACTCTCTCTCTCTCTGTCTCTGTCTCTCTGTCTCTCTCTCTCTCTCTCTTGCTCGTTTCCTATTTGTTTCCTTTCTTCCCCTTTTTTCACCTCTGCTGAAAATTGGGTCAATGTAAATGAGAAATTTATTTTTACTGATTTTTATCTTATACAAGGCCCAAGAGACACTCAAAGAGGAGGTTAATGAAGATGGTTGCTGTGTGAGCGGTAAGATTAAATAGCGCTGTTTATGAGGCAATGCGTGAAAGATAACAGTTAACCCGAGACTTGAAGTGATTGATATTGTAGAGCTCTAGGAAGCATCCACTTGGGATTCTACTCCATAAAGCATCAGTTCTTGCGAAGAAACTATCCGAGTAGAACTTACTTCTTACTAAGGTAATACGAAGCGAAGAGTGGGATTCGCCTGGTGTACGCGGCCAGGATAGTCTTAGCTGGGAGGGTAAAAATTAGAGAAACTAGGGAATGTAGCTCGTCTGAACATATTCAATAGAAATAGGGATAGAGCAGTGAGAGGCTTGCAGCGTTTCATCTGTGGGGAAAGGGGTTGTAAGGTGGAAAATAATTCATCACCCACAAGGCGCGTAGAAGCTTTTATCAAGACTGGGAAATTAAGATCCATTCGATATATGGCATCCATATTTTCAGTCTAATCTGACTCCTGTAAAAGTAAAGGATAATAGGAAGAGTCAGGTACTTACTTAAATGAAAACTGTGTGAGATCTTTGAAATATTGGTTGTATTATTTATAATCTCCTTTCTAAAGCTAGTCTCACGCGAAGAGAGATGAAAAGTAGATGACCAAAGATTACATATATGGATCATTAACTTATTTGTATTCCGGGTCAGAAACACGTATTAAAACGTATACATAAATAACGTGACCTGATCAAGTATTTTGCTTTTATTGATCCATGTTTAATATTGATGCGATACATTGATGAGACCATGCTGAATATAATACACGTGTTGGCAGCAAACCGTCTGTATATGAACAGGAAACGAGTTCAGTAGATATTAAAAATGGAAAGGGTGTAAGACAAGGATGTGTCTTATAAGATCTATTCAACTTATACAGCGAAACATTCTGAGAGCCCTAGAAGTCATGCCAAGGTTCGTCATTGGCAGTCACGATCTGAACAATATAAGCTACACAGACGATACCATGATGATAGCAGACACAGAAAGAAAAGTGCAATACAGAAGGTAGCGGAAGAAAGCGAAAAGAAAGGACTAAATATAACCGACAAGAAAACTGAATGCATGGCCATTAGTAAAAAGAGGAGCCTAAAATGGCAACTACATGCCAGGGATACGAATATTTTTTTTTTCGCATATTTAGCAATGGATCGTATATGTGAATTTAAGGCCAAATAGATGTTCAAGGCAAGGAGTCTTCTTGTTTTAGTAAGCTTAGCTAAGTACAGTGCGGGGTTAAATAGAAATATTGCGTTGCACCAATTGAACTGCCTACCTTGAAGACCAGCATTTGAAATCCTGGTTGGGGTCGAGGGATGAAAGTCATCATGGATTGATGTTGCTAATGAAGAAGAACTAAAAGCTTTTTTTCCCAGAATGTTACCAGTCTTTAGATCAGATCAGGCCAATGATGGAGTACTACTGTTATATCTAGATAGAAACTACCCGCTATCCACTTATCCTCGGCATGTAGTTGCCATTTTAGGCTCCTCTTTTTACTAAAGACCATCCACCAATTTTCTTGTCGGTTATATTTAGTCCTTTCTTTTCGCTTTCTTCCGCTACCTTCTGTATTGCACTTTTCTTTCTGTGTCTGCTATCAGCATTGTAGCGTCTGTGTAGCTTATATTGTTCAGATCGTGACTGCCAATGACGAATCTTGGCATGACTTTTATCCAATTTCTAGTCTTGATAGAGTTCAAAAGCATCTACACAAACTTGTAGGTGATGAATTATTATTTACCCAACAGCACGTTTCCCATAAATGAAATGTAGCGATCCGCACGTTACCCTATCGCTATTTCCATGGCAAATGTTTTGACGAGCTACATTCCTTAGCTCCTCCAATTCCTACCTTCACAGCCGCGTCATGTAAAACTGGATCAAATCATCTCTATTCCCTTCGTATTCCGTTGGTAAGAAGAATGTTCCATTTGGACAGCTATTTCCCAATAACCGCCAATTCGTGGAACAGACTCCCGAGAGGATGCTCCCATGATTATTACAATCTTAACCTCTTCATTATCATTTATCTTTCCATCATATCACAAGTGAAGACATACAGTGGAGCACATGCCCGACTTCACTCTTTTAAGTAAAAATGTTTTAATCATTTCACCTCAAACAAGGCAAGGCCGCCACTAGTGTGCAGGGGTTCACAATGAAAAAAAAGACAGAGGATATGAAAGAAAGGATAAAAGATGAATGGCATTCTAGAAGATAGAAGATGGCAGTTTATGTTGCTTTTACATTTCTGAAGAAAAAACGTAAACGAAAAGTTCCACAGGCGGAAAGTGCAAGAAAAGAAATGATTCGAACAGAATTGGCCGGTACATTTAACTATTTCAACAGTAAAAAGGTACAACTTAGATCCTACTTTTTAACACGAGTGTAAAACTGGGCTAATGTCTACTTTTTTACTCGAGTGTAAAACTGAACCTGTGTATACCTTTTTACTCGTGTGTAAAACTGGACCTATGTATAACATTTTTACTTTAATATAAAACTGGGCCTATGTTTATTTTTTCTTGAGTGTAAAATTGGGCCTATATATACCCTTTTTTACTCGATGTAAAATTGGGCCTATATCTACTTTTTTACTCGAGAGTAAAACTGGTCCTATGTAAATCTTTCTCGATTGTATAACTGGGCTAATGTCTACTTTTTTACTCGAGAGTAAAACTGGATTTACGTCTTCTTTTTCACTCGAGTGTAAAACTGAACCTATGTATACCTTTTTACTCTAGTGTAAAACTGGGCCTATCTATACCATTTTTACTCGAGTGTAAAACTGGGCCTATCTATGCCTTATTAACTCGTGTATAAAAATAGACCTATATCTACTCTTTTACACGAGTGTAAAACTGGTTCTAGGTAAATATTTTTTTTTTACTCGAGTGTAAAACTGGTTCTATATATCCTTTTTTACTCGAGTGTAAAACTGGGCCTATGTATACCTTTTTTACTTTAATTTTTTTTTATAATCGTGTCACCCCAAGCAAGGCATTTTACTGCCACTGTTATGCAGGGGATTACATAGGAGCAATGCTATGAGAAGAAGTGTGAGGTTGCAAGGAGTGTCAGGAAGAGAAAAGGAGAACAAAGAGAATACTGATGAGAGTGGGGTGGACGGAGAAACAAGCATGAGAGAGAGGATGTAAGTAAGGGAGACAGGAGATGACTATTGACTTTACATTTAAATTCTTGGAGATTACAGCTGTCGGTAAAGCAAGTATACTGAAGAGAATTCCACAGGCAGGTAGTGCGAGAAAAGAAACTTCTGGAGTAGAATTTGCGTTTACAATTTACTGGTTTCGCAGTAAAAGGGTGAGACCTAGTTGCTAATCTTGTGGCTCAAATTCATATATAGAGGGTACCAGCGAGCTAAGTTCATCGGAGCAGAAGCCGTGAAAGTATTTGTAGAAGAGACAGATGGAAGCCACACTGTGTCGGTGAGAAAGCAACTGTATCCTAGTTGCCAAGTCGGGATCGATCACATTACAGATTTTCGGTTGGATTTGGTCGAGGACACCTAAATGGATAGTAGGAGCACCCGACCAGATATGGCAGCACTATTCAATGCACGTACGGACGGTTGATTTATATATATGCAGGATTGTGTCGGACGGGAAAAACTTCCTGGCCCTACACAGAGAACCGACTTTCTTAGCATCAGATTTAGCTATGGATTCTATGTAGTTAATCCACTTGAGGTCTGATGTGAGAGTTCATCCGAGGAGACGCAGTGTTTTACTTTCAGGGAGAGAAGCCTGATCCATGTTAATGGGCGGGAGGAACGATTGTCTGTGGTGGTTATTAGATAGCAGCTTCGTTTTGGAAGCATTAAAATTTACGAGCCATTTCTTACCCCAGTCCACCACGGATTGGAGGTCCTTTTCAAGATCGGCAGCGAGGTTTGTTCTGTCAGCCTCAGCACATTTTTGATCGAGACGAGAGTAAACCGTAGTGTTGTCAGCATATGTGCCCACTTGGGATCTTATTACATCAGGGATATATATATAAGGAAAAGCATAGGACCTATAATAGAGCCTTGAGGGACATCCACATTCATGTGATAGTATTGGGAGTCTTGTCCGTTCAATACTATCCTCATTGTACGGTTTGAAAGGAAGGACTGGATTATATC
Organism: Ascarosepion bandense; assembly: GCA_037127315.1. Classification (NCBI taxonomy): domain Eukaryota; kingdom Metazoa; phylum Mollusca; class Cephalopoda; order Sepiida; family Sepiidae; genus Ascarosepion; species Ascarosepion bandense. Next base: position 214,142 of record JBBBDQ010001172.1, on the reverse strand, counting down.
AAACAATTGTCCAGTTATACCAGCTTGCATAGAAGGCCAGCATGCCTGACTCTGTCAAACTATTTAGAGATGTCAAGGGCAACAGTTCGGGTTTCGCCGTTTTTGTCGACGGCCTGGTGTATATACTCAGTGATGGTCGTGAGCATATCAGCAGTAGACCTGGTGAAGCGGAAGCCATACTGTTTGTCAGAGAAGAGTCTGTGGGCTGTGAGATGTTGTATCACCTCGGCATTGAGGATGGCTTCGAAAACTTTGCCAAAGATCGGTAGGAGACTGATAGGGCGATAATTAGAGTCAGAGGGTTCTCCAATATTTTTATATATAGGAACCACCGAGGAGGATTTCCAGCAGGCAGGAAAGCAGGAAGCAGAAAGACGGTAAAAAATCTCTGATGTATAGATATTTGATTTTCATGTAAAAGCTAACCTCTGTCATCATTTTCTACTTTAATCTAAAACTAGACTTAGGTCCACCTTTATATCTCATGCAAAAATGTATCTTTGTCTAGCTTTTACACTTTAGCCTTTAACTGACTAATGTTTATCTTTTTATTTGTAAAGGTAAAAATAGACTCTTGTATACCTTTTAACTCTACTGTAAGTCAAACATATTTGAATCCTTTTTTACTCACGTGTCTAGGGTTATTTTTTAGCCTCGTTGACTTATGTGTATCATACTGGCATATTGGTAGGGTCCAGAACATTTCAGTATGCCCTACCCCTACCCATGTATAATACATGATAAGCTAATGTTCGAGGAACATAAAGACCGAAATAGTTTACAGGGGAAAAAGAAAAATATATAAATTTTCTAATGGAATGCTAATTTCGAGAGATGCGTGAAAGGTCCGGCAAAACACGGGAAACACTTGGGAAATGAACAGTTTGGTCAATCTGTTCAAATTTTCACAGATAGCATGAATATGTTTGTAGATTGATTGAGGAAACTATAATAACATAGATAGATAGATAGATAGATAGATAGATAGATAGATAGATAGATAGATAGATAGATATGAAGGGGAATAAGATAACCAACCAGCTAACTAGCTAGCTAGCTAGCTAGATAGAGAGATAGATAGATAGTTTTATATATATATATATATATATATATATATATATATATAGAGAGAGAGAGAGAGAGAGAGAGATTGATAAAGTAATTTTTATAAGTACGTCGCACACGGTGACAGCACTTTCTGTTCTGCATTGATAATCGATGGCCCAGATAATACCATGACATCAAGACGAACTCTTCCATATTTCCTGTTTCCAGTGCAACAACAGCACGCAGCAAGCACCAACGACACAGCAAGCACCAACGACACAGCAAGCACCAACGACACAGCAAGCACCAACGACCGCCATTACTCTTATTTAAACGCGAGTATTCAAATAGTTTCCAATCAGTGCACAACGAAGTCATAGTTGCAAGTGTCAAAATCACTTGAACTCTACTTAACAATTAAGAAACAATTCACTTCTCACTTTGAATTGAGCTCGGTTTTATTATTGTCAATAGACTAGGATAGATAGTTGCTAACATTTATGATCTGTGTTTGGGGGTGTCTAATAAAAGTCATCTGTTGGCATTATACAGAGTGGCCCCTGAAAGACTGAATGATATAAAGCACTGCTGAGTATGTTGGGGTAGTAAAGTTTATGCCATTTGACTCTTCTATGGAAACATTTTAAAACCAGTTTCAGAATCTTCTGAAGCGATGTTCTAGCGATGCCTAGTTGAGCAGAGCAACAACACATAGAAGCTAATGGATCCTTAAGGACGCTCTGCCGTACAGTTTCCACCGCAGCGTCAGTGTGTACAGTGCGCTTAGGAACTCTTCCCGGAAGTTTGCCAACTGATCCAGTTCTTTCAAACCAAGCGATTAGGTTCTGAATCATGTTATCGCTAGGAAATACTCTGATATTAAAATGTTACCGCCCTTTTTATCTGAGTTAGAATAACTGGTCTTTTACTGAAATAGAAAAACTCAGTGAGTTTTACTCGTTGTTGGATATCATACGTAGCCATTTTAATCTCCAAGGAATGCTCTGTAACCTGCAAAAAGAAAAAAAAGAAAATTAAAAAAATCAGAAACGAATAAGCTATGACTTCTCAAACCATTCAAATTTTTAGTGGCATTCGATATTAACGATCTGCTCATGAACATACTCAGATTATTAGTAACCAACTGTACAAATGATACTAGTTTATGGACGCACATATCGGACCTGATTGTTATTGAAAAAATAGTATTTCTCAATAAGAATACCAATATTTGTTGATTTAAATACATATTGAAAGGTTTCTACGATTTTATTTTGAGAAATATTGCTATTGATTAATATATTACATACAGAAACAAATGAATAAAGCTTCACCACCCCCATAAATGAGACATTTCTGAACAGCAAAAATTGGTAGCTAACCAAGAAAAAGTAAGGTCATTTTCAGATTCAGCGCCCTCAAATTAGCTAAAAAAATGTTTGACGTCTCAACACCATTATTTATTTATTTTGTAATTTTTAGACTTATTACAGTCTAAAATTTTATGCTAAATACTAAAAGAATTATATTAATGCAATGTATAAACTTTCCACGAGTATTTTCATGGCAACTGCTCTGACGAGTTTTTTCCTTGGTTCCCCGACCATATGTATGCCACTAGATTAGCATCAAGATCCCACTCTTTTACCGTCGAAATAGTTAAATGTAACCATCTCTTCGACTCTAACAGTTTTTCCCCAGCACTTACCGTTTGTGAAACACTTTTCCGTTTGTTTGCTTCCCTCATAACTACAAGCTCTAAAAGTTTAACTGCAACATCAATTGCCATCTTCTATCTAATTAATTCCCATATCTTTTATCTTTTTGTCGACATCCCCTATTTATCATAGTTATGTTCACAAAGGTTTTGTTTATTTCTGCTGTTAGTTTATTAAATGATTTGATGAAAATACTTGTTGGTTTTGGTATATTCAATCATGCTATTTTTTAAGGTTAGTTTGTTGTTGTAAAAATAGTATTTCTCAATAAGCAGACCAATATTTGTTGGTTTAAATACATATGGAGATGTTTCTACGATTTTACTTTGAGAAATATTGCTATTGGCCACTATCATATATACAGAAAATAAATGAAAAAAAAATGCTTTTTTCCCCAAAATGAGGCATTTTTGAACAGCAAAAATTGGTAGCTAGCCAAGAAAAAGTAAAGTCATTTTCAGATTCAGCGTCCCCCAAATTAGCTAAAAAAAGATGTTTGGTGTCTTGACACCGTTTTATTATTTATTTTTGTTAATCAGTGTTATCTATCCTCCCTATCGTCGTAATTTTAACTTCCTACCACTTCCGTTTTTTTTTTATTCATATCACACACACCACATTCATCATAAACATTTTAACAGTAACTATGCACATTGAGAAGCTCTCGTGCCTTGTATTGGCTCAGTATACCGTATATACTCATATATAAGCCTAGTTCATGTATAGTGCGTTTCCTGAAATCTTTTTGAAAACCCTGATTTCTTTTCGTATCAGTCAGTTAAGTGCCATGCGTGATACATGCTTGCGCGATCATGTCTCTAAGGAGACATGACTGACTGGGCAGAAGATTATTCCGCAATCGGCTGTCATTACTTTCTGCTGTAGACTGGTTACCAACCAAGGCTATAGAACCCAATCTGTCCTGTTATTCAACCCATAACTGGAGGGAAGAGACGGATTAATACCTTTCGCAAATTTCCTTTGCGCGTAAATGAATGCAAGGAATTGGAGTAGATAGACTTAACTATCGCCCGGTTCACACTCCACCCACGTCTTTTGAACAGGTGAAGAGGCTCATCCCTTGTTTCCTGTTTAAGATGCGGTTCCCGGCTTTCTCTTTTCCAATCATTTTACTCTTAAGTAGCCCCATACGCCTCAGTGGCGTCACCGCCTTGCTTGGGGCGATATGATTAAAAAAAAACAAAAAAACAACTGGAAATGAACTCGGCTTCGCAATTTCCCGTTCCGAGCCTATATTCATTGCACCATAACGCACATTTTCTCATATAGCTTGTGTATAATACGACCCCAGCTTCTGACAATACAAGCAGGCCTGCCTTAATCAAATATTGCAGTACTGGGCATCTTTCCGGACATATTTTATAGCAAATAAATGATCTTCACGCTTTTTTTTATTATCCAAAACTACCCCAAAAGAAAAACTACTGTAAAATATCTGATACAAACATTGATATACCTTACTCTTATTTTCGTTCATGTCTGACTACGATAGCTTCGTAACCCAGGGCCTGTCCCCTACGTAGCCTAATTGTTATCCTTTTTATTGCTACATGAAGAGCAAAAGCCTATCCACTATGTATATGATTTAAAATCAACAAAAATGTCTTATATAAACGAAGAATTAACAGATTTTTTTTAAATAAATCTACATTCACCATCGTTTCGCAAATGTTTACATAACCGATGTATTGCTTTTCCAATGACAACCTTTTTGTTTGTTTTTTGTTTTTTTGTTTTGCTTTTTCAGGGTTACCGGTATATAATGCAGGGTTATGGTAATTGAAGTAATTTTTACTAAAAAGTACTCTACACACATGTTTTTTTTTCTTTTTTTTTTTTTTTTGCAAGATCCCACCCTTTTACTGATAAAATGCAACCGCAACTTCTACTCCAACAGTTTCTTTTCTCGCACTTCCCGACTGTGGAATTCCCTTCCACATGATTGCTTCCCCAACGGCTACAATCTCCAGGAGTTTAAATGTAAGGCCAATAGACACCTCCTAACACACTAACTCGCTCCCATTCTTTCAAACACTCTTCTCATCTGCCCAACCCTCATCCTCGGTATCCTTACCCATCTATCACCTTTCGTCTAGCCACTCCTCCTCTTTACCTTCCCCTATGTAGCCCCATGCGCAATAGTGGCAGTGTATTGCTATACACACACACACACACACACACACACACACACACACACACACAGACACACATATATATATATATATATATTAAGTAATAGAAAATAATCCAATGTTTATAAGACTAATCATTATTTTTGTTGTTGTTGTTGTTGTTAAAATAAGGGCCAGTGCAAAGGTTTAATAGGCTGCCATTGAATCTATGATACAGGACCCTCCATTCGACGACAATTATCATATGGTAGTAGTCATATAAAATATAAATTTTATCGTAACCTATATACAGGTATACCTCACATTACGTCGGTAATTCATTCCAGGAGAGGCGACTTAAGTTGAAAAACGACTTGTCGAATTTACTTGTCTCCGAATTTACTTGTCACTAGGCTAAACAAATAACTATTTCTAGTTCTGTATTTTATTTATAAATGCATTTTTAATAATATATGTTCAACAAAAATCTATTATAATCGCACAAAGAAATAAATTTTAGTTTTTAATATACGTATACATGTTTGTAAACACTTGTAAATGTAGATGTTTACAATTCCACGATCTTTACAGTACATAGCTGACTCTTTATTTGTGAATTTGGTTAGCTCTAAGACATTATAAAATATAACGATTTTGTAAGATTAAATAAATACAGTTATGAAAACTATTTTGAAATAGTAGAAAATAAACTAAGGTAGTATTGAACGAACATGCCTCCCAATACGAACGCGGGTGTCCCTCAAAGCTCTATTCAAGGTCCTACGCTTATTCTGATCTACATTAACGATCTTCCCGATGTAATGAGATCCAAAGTAGGCATATACGCTGACGACATTACAGTTTACTCTCGCCTCGATCAAAAATCTGCTGAGGCTGACAAAGCAAACCTCGCTGCCGAGCTTGAGAAGGACCTCCAATCCGTTGTGGACCAGGGTAAGAAATGGCTCCAAAACAAAGCTGCTATCAATTAACCATCACAGACAGTCGCTTCCACCCACCCCCATTAGCATGGATCAGGCTAGTCTCCCTGAAAGCAAAACACAGCGCCTCCTCAGGTTAACTTTCGTAACAGACCTCAAGTGGAATGACTATATAGAATCCATAGCTAAATCCGCTGCTAAGAAAGTCGGTTCTCTGTGTAGGGTCAGGAAGTTTTTACCGTTTGAAATCATCCTGCACATATATAAATCTACCACCCTCCCGTGCATTGAATCCTGCTGTCATATCTGGATGGGTGACCCTGCTATCCATCTAGAGGTCTTTGATAAGATCCAACGGATAATCTGTAATGTGATCGTTCCCGACTTGGCAGCTCAGATACAGTCACTTTCTCACCGGCGCAATGTGGCTTCCCTTTGTATCTTCTACAAATACTTTCACGGCTTCTGCTCCGATGATCTTAGCTCACTGTTGCCCCCTATACATGAATTTACTCGAGCAACAAGATTAGCAACTAGGTCCCACCCTTTTACTGTGAAACCAATAAAATGTAAACGCAAATTCTACTTCATCAGCTTCTTTTCTCGCACTTCTCACCTGTGGAATTCTCTTCAGTATACTTGCTTCCCCCGACAGCTACAATCTCCAAGAATTTAAATGCAAAGTCAATAGTCATCTCCTATCTTACTAACTTGCATCCTCCTCCTCCTCTCTCTCTCTCTCTCTCTCTCTCTCATGCTCCTTTCTCAGTCCACTTCACTCTCATCAGTATTCTCATCCTTCTC
>JBBBDQ010001172.1:97500-205000 GCA_037127315.1 Ascarosepion bandense | reverse complement strand
ATCACCAGTCAAGATGAATGGTTGATCTAAAAAAGACTCTTTGCTTTGAGCCTTGAATGAGCCATTAGACATCCCCCACCACGGTTTTCATATTTCATTAGTAATAAGAAAGTTCCAGTCTGATATATTCTTCTCATGAGCTGCTGGTTTAAGGAACGAACTCCTAGACGATCCCTCCTCATCAAAGAAAATTTTAACCTGTTCAAGTCAAGCGTTAAACATTATTTATTTTACATACACTTATAGTCTAAAATTTTTACGTCCCTGAAACAACTCCATTAAGTAAGTTACTATCTTGAATGGCTCTTTAGACATGTACTGGGTTAACATAACGTAAAAAAAGTTTACAAACACGAAAGATGAGCCTGTGGTGATACCGAGCAAAAGCGATGGACCGGATGTTAGCGCTTTCACGACCAAAAAGAAAATGACCAAAAGTCGTCCGTGCGCCGCCGGCTCCGCGCAGATGTTCCGGTTGAAAACTAAAAATTAATCAAATATTAAATTTCCAGTTCGCGAGTTTTATTTATCAGCCAATAGGAAGCCCAGAATCAAATACAAGTGTGAAATCCCAAGTGATCTGCAGTGATCCAAAAAGAAGATATAAAAAGCGGATACAGAAAGCATCGACAGGCAGACTGACTCGAGGGGAAGAGAGTAATTAGTATCTCCCTTGACCAAATCAAGTGGCTTACTACGCTCGCCTCTCTTACCTCTTTCCTTCTTCCCTGCCTCAAAAACTACTTACTGACCTAAGGAGCGAATACATCAAAGACATTCCTTACTTACACGCTCCTAAATTCCTAAGCATTAATTTTCTTTCGGCACTCTATTGCCATGAACATTTTAACCTATACTTCAAATATTACTTCAATTGTAAAAACATTAATTGATATGTGTATATATAAAATGTTATTTTTCTACTCAAATTGCCTTTCTTGATTTGTAATCGTTTTATGACTTATAGTGGGCTATCTACAACAAGGCCAAATTCCGTTAATCTTCAACAATATACAACAACCCTTCACTAGAACGGACTCCCACTACAAACGGGAAAAGAATAGATAAGAAGCCCCTATAAGCCATTCTTTTTGTTTAATATCTGAGTTTTTCTTTGTTTTGTTTTTTTTTTTGTTGTTATTTTTTTTTTTTTGTGTACCTATTCTCAAAACTTACTAAAATTATGATATAATTTCTCACCCTTTCACTCTTTGTCCATTGGTTTATCACTTCGCTAATTCTTATGAATATGGAAAAGAATTATCATTGGTGTTATAAGCCTAATTACTGTAAAGCTTAAAAAGAGTCGAGCGGCAAAGTGCTCAAGTTAGACATTGTATGCATATCAGGAAAGCTGCTTCCGACGCCATATTACATTTGGGAGTTATGTAGCAGATTAGAGCAAAGACGGATTAGGAAATGACGTCATAAATATGGACACCACATAAAAGAAATAATAATAATCAAGCAGATGAAAATGTAAATAAAATACTTCACTCGTATTGAAATCTGGTTCGATGCCGCAGGCAAAGCAAAAAAAGTCTGGCCTCGGCTTCGCAAAACAACCGACTGCATGGATGAATTTTTGTTCTAAACAGCAGAAGCCTCTCACGGCAAAGCTCAGTTAAGTGATTATTTAAAATGAGTCAAAAAATTAAAAAAGCTAACGTAATCAGGCGTTAACAGCTCAAGTAATTTATTTATTTATTATTATTATTATTATTATTATTCGATTTCTGCTATTTCACACTGCCTACCAAGTCTGCCGGAAGACCTAAGGCAGGTAGTGGTGTGTTGCTATGGCTGCATATCATGATTTGTTTTTCTAACTCCCATAACATCACTGACATGAACAATGTTACTCTTAGTGTGTGAGCTGTACTTACCAAGACAGTTTTAGTATTTCTTTTAAGATGGGATTTCTAGTGATTTATTTAATGTGTTGTTGTGATCCGTTTTTTATCATTTTAAGCGCACCTATTATGACGTTTATTCTTGTTTTTAATTTCCACATTTTTTTCTCTTTCGATTTCCAGGTCTTTATACTTCGACATTTTCAAATTCTTTGGTTGCTATGTTACAGTTCACTAGGTAAGCCATATCAATTGGTAGGCAAGTTTCTTTCTTTTCGATTTGTGACAATTATGTCCGGCCTATTTGCTTCAAACTAATCCGTAAAAATGGTGTAATTCCATAGAATTGCGAGGTCTTCTATTCCTGCAACCGGTGACGGGTGTGTTCATACCAGTGTTTGTTAACATATTTTTCAGTGTTTGCACATTGTCCGGTGTAAATATTGCCTCACTTTATCATGACGATTTTTATAATCATTTGGCACAAGTACAGAACATCCTGAGATTAGATGGTTTATTATTTCCTGATATTTATTACAGAACCTGCATTTTAGATCCACATTATGATGCATAATATTTGCCTCTATGGTAAGGTTCCTAATGAAAAAAAAATTGGTCTTGTATTGCAAGAATAAAACCCTCTGGTCTCAGTCTTTAATCCAGATGCTCGTAACCATCGATTAGTGTTAACTTTATTATTATGTGCTTTAGTAGCACGTTCTTAATATTGGCGATACAGAGATTTCTCTTACCAGCGTTGTCTCCCCTGTTCAAGAGCATTATCCTAAGTTTTTTTTTTCATATTTTTGCTGCGACAGTTGGTTTTTGGGTTCTGTTTTATTTTTCTACAGAATTTACTGAATGTAAATCTCGTTTGTATTTACAATCTTCTTTCATAATTGAATATTTCTTCTTTCTTTTTTTTTGTGTTGTTTGACTAATTGTATTATCCAGTTGTTTCCATCTATGTTACTAAGCCAACAGTTGTTGTCAATTCTAGCTTAATAAGACCTCTTTCATCTTCTTTACGAGGTATGTATAGACTGTCTACATCAGCCTTTATATGATGCGTGTTATGCTTAGATAGAAACCTTTTTGTCATAGAATCCATGGTAAATTTTTGATTTCTTCCCCGAAGGCCTTTACTCTGTCAAATCTTTCCAAAACATCCTTAATTCCGAGCAAATGTATATGCTGAACTCAAATCAATAATTGTTTATTGAAGAAACCTACTTTTTTCATGTTATCGACCAGAAAAAACAATCGGACTATATCTCACCCCTTACCACCGTTCTCATATCTGATTTACCGCTGAATGACTTGAGGCGTAGGATACTTATTTAGGCCTATTTATTTCCTTTGAGCAATTACTCCGCGATTTGTTTGGTTTCGGAACTCAATTTCCGCGTAGTAATTGCAAAAAGGAAGTAAATAGGCCGCAAAATCGGCAAACTACGCGTGAAGTCATTCTGCAGTGAATAACATTTGTGAAGCGTGGTTACGGGGTGAGATAAACAGCGACAAGAAGTTCGATATTTTTCTGGTCGTTAACGTGAAAAAAGGTAGGTTTCGTCAATAAACAATTATCGATTTGAGTTCAGCATTTACATTTGCACGGAAATAAGGATGTTTTGGAAAGATTTGAAGAGGTAGAGGCCTTCGGGGAACAAATAAAAAATTTACCGAATCCATTGGTCTGGTGTTATTTAGAGTTCAATTCAAGATGTAGAAACAATATTGAACCACAAGAAATGCAAGGTTAGGCTATTAATGGCCATAATTCTGTTCTAAAAATTCAATTCAGTTTTTAATATCAGTCGCACACTTCTATAACCCACTGTTCGCACTATTTCTTTCATTTTTATGGTGAATTCCTTCACTCTCATTTACAACTAGGTTCGGATGTGTATTGTGGCGCAGTGGATATCGGCTCGGAACGGGAAATCAGAGAGCCTACTTGGAATTCCAGTTGAATTCGTTGCATTCACTTACGCACAAATAACCTTGGGAAAGTTAGCAAGCCATCTCTTCCCGTCAGCTATGGGTTAAATAACAGGACAGATTGAGCTTTATAGCCTTAGTTCGCATCCAGTCTAACGCAGAAAATAATGGCAACCTATTGCGGGAAACTCTTCTGCCCAGTCAGACATGTCTTTTTCGAGACTTGATCGCCCAAGCATGTACCACGTATGGCGCTTAACTGACTGACTGACTTTATGAGCGTCTTCTTGGTTTAAATCTTTGATTGTCGTTACAGGAGGTATGCTAATAGAAGAGGTATGTAGTACCGATTTTTCGTCAAATTGCTGGTTTAACACATTTGTCCAAAACGAATTCCATTCCAATGTCATCACTGAAACGTTTTACTGTTTTCAAGAGACCTTCCAGCTCACTGCCATTCCTAACATTAAGTCATCCATATAAAATATATGGCTTCAAGTCATCCATATAATATATATGGCCTTTTTTTTTTAGATATGTTACAGATACATTCCGTCCTGTTAAGTCGGCTGGTTAATGCTATTAGGGATATACAAAATAGTAAGGGAGACAAAGATTCAGCTTGAAATATTCCTCTGTTGAGATTTATTTCACCAGACTTATAGATTTCATTTATATGATTGAGGTCAAGTGTTGTTTTCCATATAGGCATCCATTGTTTGATGAAATTATTAGCGACAAGTGATAACTTGTATATATTTAAAGACTTTAAGGTCCAGGAATGGGGTACAGTATTGAATGCCTTACGATAATCTATCCAGGAAGTTCTGAGATTTTTCTTTGTATTGAAACAGTGTTCCAAGATCATTTAATTAATACGTAATTGGTTTTTATACCCGTTAATTACACCCTTGCACGTTTTTTTGTTTTTTTGTTTTTGAAAGAGGCAGTGCGTCATATTTTCGAAGAAGGAACATGTCTGTTTTATCTGAATAAATGCCAATAGTTTGTAAGTAGTGGGAAAACATGTAATTGGTCTGTACTTTTAAGGACATTTGTGTCACCATACTTGGGTAGAAGGAAGGTAATTCATTTGGTTTCTGATGTAATAAATATGTAATGAATATGCATACACCTTGGTTCTCCCTCACAGTAATGTGATTGGCTGGTGTCAGCCATAAATACAAACGAAGGCGAGGACGCATAGAAGTCTACGTCCATAGGTCTACAGGTTTGCGGCTAGAGGTCTACGACTATTGGTCTACGTCTATTGACTACGCCTACGTCTCATTATACTGCATACGACGAGTACCGACCGTTACGTTTCCGTACTAGATTGTCCTACTCGTTTGCATTTGCCTAAACCGCTTAAGTACCTCGAATGATATATGTTTCCAATGCCGGAATTTTAGTAGGATTATTGACCATTTCTTGGTGTTCTTTGGCTAGTTTTTCTTTTGTGTGTGTGTGTGTGTGTGTGTGTGTGTGTGTGTGTGTGTGTGTGTGTGTGTGTGTGTGTGTGTGCTGTATTAAGATAATAGAACCAAAACATAGGAATGTTATCTATTCTTGGAAATTATAATTTGTGTGCTTGCTTTCAGTGCCCATATAGCATCCTCTTCTGTGATTCCCACTCATGTTTGTTTTGGTTTAATTTTCATCCATACAATATATTGCGTAATCCAAACACAGAATCATATTTTTTTCGCAGGACTGTATCACCTCTTCCATTGTTAGGGTGGAGTGAGGGGGGTGTCACGTCCATTCTTGTTTGCTTATTTCTCTGTAAAATTTCTTTGCATAGGTTCGAAAGATTTTGTTCTGTTTGTAGAATCTTGATCTTTTTTCATAGTGTCTGATTCTTTGATCCTTCAGTTGTTTTGTTTGCTTTATTTTTTCTTTAGCGGATGGGACTTCTTTTTCATTCTTAATTTTGTATTTTATTTGGACTTTTCTAGACCTTTTGTTCCTCTTGCCAGTTCATCGAGTACTTATAATTTACTTCTCAGTTGATCAACATGTAATTGATCTGTACTTTTAAGGACATTTGTGTCACCATACTTGGGTAGAAGGAAGTTAATTCATTTGGTTTCTGATGTAATAAATATGTAATGAAACATTTAAGTGTGGGAGATGATATCAAATACTACTACTAATAATAATAATAAAGTCTCATTGCAACCCATCTAGAAAAAAAGAAAACTCCGAACAACACCTATAACAGTGTTAATCGTGCCGAGGATTGAATGGATGCTGCGTTATGAGGTCGTGAACCATGTTTGTAAAAATACATTACCCAATGTGACGAGTAAATATTAGTGGACCTTTGAACCTGTGCGTCACTTGTGGGGAAAATATAAGAATTAAAAGTAATAAACAAAATGCCCGTTATGATTCTTACAGTGGATAAGCCTGTTCCTCAGAAGGGAACCCACCTGAGATTGAAAATCTGCCATCGGAACCAACTCCTGTGCAAATAATAAAGATTCAGGTTTTCACAACCTGGATAATCCCAATAATTGCCCAGTGAATTCTCTAACTAGATTCAAAACCATCCATTTAAAGAAGTGAAACAAAATGCTCCCGTTGTGAGAACAAACTCGTTATGACCATATTTTTGAAGCGTTGCACAAACCTCAAAAAAAACATCACTCGTCAAACGGCATTTGACAATAAAACGTTGGACAAGCAATTGAAAAGTACATTGACGAAAACAAACTAACCAATAAAAGAAGGTATATCATGAGAAATAATTTGCTAACAGATGTTTAAATTAAAGAAATAAAAGGAATTGCAACCAAAATAGATGCATCAACAGAACGTGAAATGGAAACAGAAATGGAGATAAAAAAAAGTACTAACATCACACAAACCACCGATCATAATGTAGAAACTGAGATACACAGCAATCCCTGTGAAAATAATGATGTGAGTTTAGAAGAGTTAAAAAGCGAGATCTTAGTCGCTCAAAAGCCTGCAATAAAGCGGGTTCAAAACACATTGAACTGATATATTTTACGGAAAACAAGAATAGTATACAATAGGCCAAGGAAAAAATCCTGAGGCATATAAGTCAGACACAAAATATTGAAAGAGAGGAACGAGAACAACTCCTAAAACCACAACTGACAAAGCATAACCTCAAAACTATTAAACTCTACAATGAAGCACTAAAATTGACTCTGGATTAAGTAGACCTGCATATAAGTCTTAACAAAGCGATGTCTGCATCAGAAATAGCAGAAACTAAAAAAATTTCCGCTCTTAGTACAATGAGGAATATGATGCCGTGGAGTTAAACACTCGGGATCAAGGCTTCTCTCATAAATTTAAGCGAAAGAGGGAACAAATACTATACATTGATCTCAACCCGAAGGCCGAGTATACATATTTTGAACCAGCTTAGAAAAACACAATGACCAAACAGATATATATATATTTTTTTAATCGTATCACCCCGAGCAAGGCGGTAACGCCACTGATGTGCAGGAGTCTACGTAATAGTGAGAAGATTGGAAAAGATAAAGCCGGAAACCACATCCTAAACAGGGAACAAGGGATGAGCCTCTTAACCTGTTCAATAGACATGGGTGGGGTGTGAATCGGGTGATAGATAGATCTATCTACTCCAATTGAAAAAAAAAAAAACAAAGTGAGAAGATTTGGAAAGAGAAAACCGGAAACCACATCCTAAACAGGGAACAAGGGATGAGCCTCTTAACCTGTTCAATAGACATGGGTGGAGTGTGAACCGGGTGATAGATAGATCTATCTACTCCAATTGAAAAAAAAAAACAAAGTGAGAAGATTGGAAAAGAGATTATAATTATAGAATCCCTGTGGCTGGTCATGTGATTCTTTGTAAGATGAAGAGACCAGAATCTTTGTATTGACCCCGACTCGAAGGCTGAGAAGAAAAGTGATAATATATTATAGTGTATTAATTGATACACTTTCAAGAGAACTTGTCTTGAATGAAAGGTTTCATTACACTTTGATGTCTTTCAATGAACGATACTTATTTCGCCTACTAGATCAGATTTTTTTACCATGTTAAGTAACCGAATATCCATACGTCTTAACATGCACCACTTGCTCTAGAGGAATGTTTCCCAAGCTTTTCTAACCAGCATCCTCTTTGGACAAAAAACTTTCTTGTCAATGCACCCTATCAAATAGTAAAGTAACGCTTAAGTATTAGTGCAAAAAATGATTTTAATATGGTTTTATTTCTATTAAATGCTAATGACTAAAACGCTAAAAAACATTTATTTGATAACTTGTCTCAATATTTTCAATGCAGTTGTTGACTTTAGTGCTTACTGGCTAAAGCTGCTTCTCTAGGTTCATTTGGTAGCTTATCTCAATGTTTTCAATGCGATGGTTGACTTTCAATATTTTGTGTCTGACTTATATAAATCTTGATAACTGTTGCGATAACTTGAGATAAGAACATAGTGATGGCGGAGCAAGCGAAAATAAAGATGGATGAAGATCTGGAAGGGCAAATCAGTAGAATATATCAAGCATCAATTCAAGCTGTCCTCTTTTGTGTTTGACGCACTCGGAACTATTTTCAGGAATCTTTCTGCTTCGGAGATACCCGATATTATTCGAAAAGCTCTTTGGTACTTAATGGCCATGGCTCTTAATCTAGGTTCCATACTGCTTAGATGTAATCTTAGATCTTCTTTTACAATTTGCAGGCGTTTTCTTTGTTTAGTAAGAAGCTGCGAAACTGTGTAATAACGTTGAAATCACATTCAGCCGGATAGAATATCGGAAAGCAATGAAGAAAACTTTGATAGCTCGTCACAGTTTCAGATATCTTTCAGCAATGTCATTTGTCGCTAATATTGAATAATTTTTAAACATTAGAAAAAAAAGATGGATAAATGCCAACCACCCACCTTTAGTAAGTCCACGCTCCCTAAATGAAATAAAAAAATTTGAGCTTTCTTTAAACATAACATAGTCCACAAGGGGTGCTAGTACCCACGTTTGGAAACATATTTCTTGAATAAAGGTTCATCACAACCGACCTATTGAAGAGGATTTGCTTCAACACAAGTATTCAGTTGGTCATCACAAATACCTATCAGCCGTCGATTACGAGTTGCTACTTCAAGTGAGTCAAGTAA
Source organism: Ascarosepion bandense (assembly GCA_037127315.1). Lineage (NCBI taxonomy): Eukaryota > Metazoa > Mollusca > Cephalopoda > Sepiida > Sepiidae > Ascarosepion > Ascarosepion bandense. Next base: position 196,065 of record JBBBDQ010001172.1, on the reverse strand, counting down.
GATTGAGAAACTTTTGAATCATTTTAACGCAGAAGTATCATTAGCTTAACTTTAAGACACTCTACACATTTCCCTAGCCAGAGTGTAGTGGAGTAACTAAACTTTATGCCAAGAGACCGCAATAATTTGCACGTTAAAATTAACTCACATCGTTTTCACAGAGCGGGGATCATTTATCTTAGCTTGTTGATAGGGCTTGCTATACATACGCTATGATTTCAAGTTTACTTTTTTTCTGTTGACGTGCATTCGTTCAGGTTGGGAAGTAGAGTGGAGTGATTTTCGTAGTGTTTTATTTACGATTTTGAATTCAGAATTAGTATTCGTTTTTGTGTTGTGATATTCAAATGACAGTACTGATTGCAAACACGGAAAGAAAACTACAAGACCTTCTATAGAATTATAGTGAATAAAGGACTAAACATAAACTACAGGAAAACTGAATGCATTATTACTAGCAAAAAGAGGAGCCCAAAAATCAATTACAGCTCGGGGGTACTAAAAATAAGCACACCCAGAAACTTAAATACCTGAGAAGTGTTCTAACAGAAGACGGAAAGTGCGATACTGAGATCTGAAGGCGTATTGGGATGGCCAAGGACGATTTCCAAAAGCTGAGCAGAGTATTGAAAGACGGGAAAATTCCGTTAGAAACACAGAAGAGAGTACTGAATTGTTACGTAATAGCTGTCCTCCTCATATATGGCAGCAAATGCTAGAAAATCTCCTCAAATATGAAGAAGAGACTCGGAGCAACCGAAACGTGGTTCTACAGAAAGATGTTAAGGATACCATGGACCGAACATGTGAGAAAAGAAAGAGGGTTTGGAGAGAACGGAAACAAAAAGCAAACTTCTACATAACACCAGGAAGAGATAGTTGAAGTTTCTGGGACATGTAATGTGGAAGGTAGGCTTGGAGATCCTGATACTTACAGGGAAGATAGAGAGAAAGAAGGACAGGAGAAAACGGAGCATGACATACTTCATGAGCTTAAGCAAATGAATGGCAGAACAGGGTTTTGGAGAAAGAACAGGACAGAATATATTAAGAACTACAAGGAGCAGGAAGATGTGGAGGACCATGATTGCCTGCGTCCTGAAGGAACACAGCACATTAAAGAAGAAGAAAGAAATAATGAATGGATATCGGCTCTGAATGAGAATATCGGAAAACGCAGAACCAAGTTCAAATTACAATTGAGTTCATTACATTCAATTCTGCCCAGATAACCTTGGGAATGGTCCATTTATTCCACACCCTCCGCAGCTGTCCTCACGTTGAATAGCAATTCAATATCCTTGGTTGGCAATCAGTCCTCCATGGAAAAAAACAGCAACTGACTTCGGGAAAATCTTCTGCCTAGTCAGTTATGGATCGAAAGGAACATGACTGCTCGAGTGTGCATCACGTGATAGCAATTAATTGACTCGTTTTTGTTTTTCGGTCTAGTGCGTTCTGACGAACACTATTTTACCAACGTAAAAAGCAATAATTGCCTACCATAAGAAAACGCTATAATAATAAATGAAACTAAATATCATTTATTTTACAAGTAAACAAACGCATTAATAACTTTCCATTGGAAAGATTTATTATTAAATTGCTGCAAAGGTTCCCAGTGCCATTTTATACATGTTAGGAAAATCTGAAAAGTATCTTTAGAGTTTCTTCATTGCTTGCATTCAAGGCTGAATTATGATCTTTTGCAGTGACGAGGCCAATACAATTATGCCCTACCTCTCTCAAACAGAACGCCTCCTCTAACTCGCTAGCACACCTCTTTTTATATGTAACATATTTGAGCGATATTTACATAGCTTCAAATAAACTTATTGCATTTTTAAAAAAATAAACTCCAATAACTATGTTTTGATTGCCAATAAAATATTCTTTAAGAAATATCGTTATTTTTATTATATATTGCAAACCAAATTACCCCCACCACAAAACAAGTTTTATAACCAGCATTATAATAATAATACAATTAAAATAGATATGATTTGTCATATTGATAAAATTAGTTTATGAAATTATTTATAAAAGCAATTAAACGTTTATCTGAATAAAAAATGACATAGTTTTAGTGAATTTTTGTTTCCACTATTCGAAGCAAATTTTTTGAAAAGGTACAACTGCTAGTAAAAAACAAAAAAGATGATTTACATTATCCAAGAAATACTGCATTTAACTAATAAAACAAAGTCCTGGATGTTAGTCAATTTCTAAAAACTTCAGGAAGTTATTGAAGGGTTTGGGGTAACATATGTTTTTACCAAGATTTTATAAAAAAAATTATTTAAAAAATGTGAATAAGTCCTGAAAATTTAATCAAAATTCGACCATTATTTCATTTTTGCATAATTTCCAAATGTGTTTTTCACCGGCAAAAATGTGAGTTGTGTAATATTACATTTGCCATAATATGTTGTTAAAAATCTGCACTCGCTGACAAAAAAAAAAAAGAAAGAAAAAAAAGACAAGATTTTAAACAAAATTTCGGACGTGTTAGGAAGCTTTAAAAAAATTTTTAAATAATTAAAAAAATCTTTCCTCTTAATAATAACAAACATTTTGACGATAAAACTTTGTTTTTGTTAAGTTTGGGGCCTTTTAACATCATGTTATACTGTTTTTACAGCGAACGAGTGGAGGTACCTACTATAGTCTATACTAGCCTAAAAGATAATACAGTACTAGTCCCTAGGCTGCAATATATACTAGCTTGAAGAATAATCCAGACTTGAGCCCAGGGACGTCACCTCGGTAACTCTACTAAATCGTTAAAAAAACAGCGTACTATGAAAAAAAAAAAGACCCCAAACTTAATAAAAACGAACTTTTTCTATCAAAATGTTTGTTATTATTAAAACGAAAGATCAAATTACTTTTTAATTGTTTTTAGAAAATTTTAATACTTTCTAACACATTCGAAATTTTGATAAAACTCTTGTTTTGATTTTCGTTAATATTAATAAATAATATATATTAAGGATTTAAGAAGAATTTTTTTTTCGATTAATAATGAAATTTTAAAAGAATTGTTTTCATTATTTTTAATTATAATAATTTATAAAGTATAAAGTATATACTCTTTTTAAATACTTCAGACATTTAGGCGTTAGATTAAGTTATTAAGTAAATACAATATTTACTAATGAAAAAATTAAAAAGTTTAATGCAAACTGTCGAGCCATTGTATTTTTAAAATAATTTGTTTGTGTATTTGAAGGTTTTCTTGTTTGGTAATTTCTGTGTGTACATTAAAAGGCCGTGTGTTTCACTGTTTCTCCCCCTTACAGGAAAAAAAATTGAACAATTATGTCAGTTCTGGTCACTGTACACTTAGCATATCTTGCATCTGGCTGTCATCACTTGTCAAATCATACAAGAAAGGTCAAAATGATTAACACTCCGTGATTAAAAGAGCTTTATTCTATTCTAAATTTCATGCTATAAATAAGTAATACTTGTGTAAATCAGATTAATTTAACTTTCCAAAAATAACGTGTCCCGAAGTATATTTTATTTTTGCAAGATTTTTAAACCCGAGAATAAACTTTTGTTTACAAATGTGTCGATCGCTCAAAAAATGCCCGAAAAATTGAAAAAAACAATTTAAATCTTAAAATTTTAGATTCCAATCAATATAACTTCTGTTCGAAATATACCATAGTATTTTGCTTACTGGAAATAGTAAATTTAATTTAACCATTTAGCTTTCAATTTAAACTAAAATGAAAGTTTTTATTTTGTAAAATTCAGTTTAAATGTTAGGCATCGAAAATGGGTGATGGTATCTAGGTAGCCTATACTAGCCTAAAGATAATACGTTCCTTCTTGAATATACCTTTTTTAAATAATTATTTGCAAAAATGGAATATATTCATTTTTTTAAAAACCACGATAAAAAAATAATTTCAGAAATTAAAAAAATGTAATAATATTTTTTTTTTTGGGCAATTTATGTGATCCTTAACAAACTATTTTTCAAATTTTAAAATGTGTTTAAAACATTTGAAAAGATTGTAATAGTCCCTGTCAAACGATGAGATCATGCACAGATATTTTTTTTTACCAATGTTAAACATTTTTAAAACATGTAATAATATCTTTGTTTCTAGGCATTATCAAAGTATATCAAAGAGACTATTTAGAAAATGCTAAAATATTTATACCTTATCAACCGTTCTATATACATCAGGTCACTTATATTCAAATATATGAGATTAAATAAACTTTACATTACAACGTTTCTAAATATGGTTGGGTGAAATGAATCAAAACTTTACTCTATTGTCACTAATAATATTAACGTTCTCGATAATAACAAATTAAAGTCGAAAGTTCTAAAACAAAAATATGAACTTTGAACAGTTTCATTATAAATTTGGCGTGAATAAGCCGCTGCTTCGATGTAAGAAAAGATTAAATAGTCAGAAAACATAATAATACATAATTTAATGAGTACTTGCTGAATAAGGATACAATCTCCTATCTCTCTCTCTCTCTCTCTCTCTCTCTCTCTCTCTCTATATATATATATATATATATATATATATATATATATATATAAGTGAAGAGAAAAAGAAATTTTACAATTCTGAGTTCTCCAGCATTTACTTTTTTTTAAAAAAGTGATCAATACAACATATGTCGTTGGGCATAATATAATTAAATTGTTTTTTTATTTATAATTAATTTAATTTACATAGCGACACGGAAATTTCTATGTTTCGAGATTTTACTTCGCCATCAGGCAATGTTGACTTATTGTTGTGAAAATGATTTACATTTGAGTGTATAAAGCAATACGCTTGGTATTTAAAGAGTTGTTATAGATGGGGAAAATTGATGTGTGCGTTTAATTTAACTAATGAGAAGGAAGTTCAACTTTTAAATTTGAAAATATAGGTTATATATTTGGATTTTCTTCTTTCATTCTTAACGGGAAAGTGTCAGTCAATTGAGCCATCATCAAGACTGCTCTCTTCCGGTGCGGTGTGTCCATTTTTTGCAAGATTATTGTCTTAGGCAAGCGAAACAGTGGCTAGTTAATCCCCATTGCAGACGCCTGTTCGGGTACACTTGTGTTTGTTCAGCACCAACAGAGCCCACCTGTGGTTTATACTGCAACTATGCTGAGCGAACCTTAGTGAACAACAGTCTGAAGAAGGCCAAGACACTCAAACTTTACAAGTGACATGACTTGTGACTTCGAGCTAGCACAACCATTGGCGATCACAACTGAAAGGGAGCCATCTACCCAATTTCTTTCACAAGGCTTAGGTCAAGCTGTTGGATCGACCAATGACATCAAATATCATCTTCCTGACTAATCGACCATGGTAAGAGTCGAACGCAGACTTCATGGTCAGAAAGCGAACGTTCTAAACACTCGGCCACGCGAGTTACATATTACATATCTATCCACACACACACACACACACACACACACACACACACACACATATATATATATATATATACGCTCTCTCACCCTGATTAAACACTCTGGAAGAATGGTAGACATTGAAAAAACAGTAGCTTTCTAGCATCCACGCATCGCTCATTCAGTAATGAATTAGAGCACTCTGGCTATTGGCGTATGATACAGCATACGCTAAAAGTCTGCCTTCTTCTACCGAGCGCCCATAGCCCATAGGTAGAATCGCCGACCGACGCCAATTCGGTCGGGTTTCAATCCTGGGTTAAAAGCAATCGGAGTCTAACCATATTGATGAGCTGTGATACAGTGAAACAGATCTGTCTGCGGATGACTAATATATATATAGGAGAAAGTATATATATATATATATATATATATATATATATATATATACCCACACAATTAGAAGAAATTCCCTCAAATGCGTTTACCCATTAAATAACATTTTGGATATATATATATATATATATATATATATATATATATATATTATGATAAAAATATAGTTTTATGGTAGGCTATATTTGTGAGTAAATGAGCTCAGTGTCAGTGATAGAGCGGATGCAAATATAAATGTGGTCACTGGGATGAACACCGAGTAGTGACAGTCTGTTTTCTTAAACACAGTCATCAGGTCATTTTTTTTTTTATCTGAAAATGGATGGCCTGTAGATCGTGCATGAAACAGACTGTCGCTGCTCGGTGGTGAACTCAGTTTTCTCTTCTGAAGACTTACGTACCAATTCAGGTGTCCTCCAGGACTCCATCGTTGGTCCTTCTTTGTTCCTAATGTCCGTGAACGGTCTTCCCGATGGCATCAGATCTCAACTTGGTATCTATGTTGATGACACAACCCTGTACTCGTGTGCCAGTAAGTAAATCTGATCAGTCTGGTCAGGTCAATTTGGCAGCTGATAGCAAAATCAGTTCTCAATTAAAAGGTTAAAAAAAGACTTGTTAATTTTAACGTTTACGAAACTAAACTGCTCTCTATTAATAATCTGAGATAATTCTTTCTGCCCTCCATCAGCATGGCTGATGTTAACCTCCAGGAGAGTGTCACCTTGCGCCTTCTCGGTTTACATGGAGTGAAAATGCTATATTGAATCCATTGCTAGCTCAGCTGCTAAGAATGTTTGTTCACTATGCTGTTCTAGACATTTTCCTGTCTAGAATCTATTTTACACATCTGTAAGTTTACCATTCGTCCAGACTTACAATATTGCTGCTTATATGGTCCGGTGCTCTTGCTACATATCTGGAAATCCTTGATAATATCCAAAGAAGAATCAGCAATATTATTCGTCCTGATGTGGCGTCTCGGCTTCATTTTCTTTCCCAGTGCTGTAATATTGCTTCATGTGACATTTTTATAATTACTTTCATGGTAATTGTTCGAATGCGCTTGACGTTAGGGTAGTTTAAGCCTCGTTTCTGAACATGAACTGACCATTTCGCAGACCAGTGCAGTTAAACAGAATTCGTGTTCTTCAGAAACCTTTTTGTATATATTTACTAAAAACTTTGCCAGAACGATCTTTGTTAATTTGATTTAATTTATTTTGCCTTTATTCATTTACTCATTTATTCATTTATGTTTTAATTTAGTGGTCCTGGGCATGACGATAACTGCATCCGACAGCAAGGCCTCTGATTGAGAGGCTGTACGGAGCATAGAACCACCTCTTAATTGCTGTTGTTCCCAGGTCCAATCTGACCCGGAGTGGTAGCACCTGTTAGGGTCCCAGCTATGAGCAAATAGTTAACTCCCAAACTGGGGTAAAAACTATGAAAGTATAAAAATACACTTTTATAGAAATATATACATAAAATTAGAATTTTATTGAAAAATATACATTTTTGAAAAAAAAATATTACTAACATTTTATCAAAAATATTATCATACATTTCTGAAGAAAAAATTATTACCATAACACATTTTTGAAGGAAAAAATATTCTCACCAAAACATTTTTGAATAAAAAATTAGAAAACATTCTTAGTTTCCTAAAGATTAAAAACAAAAAAAAATTCGTTAAAATCCGACTAAATCAACATTCTCACTATAACCGACCGTTAAAAAAATATCTTAAAACCCTACCTTTTTGGCATTATATAACCCACAGAGGTGTTGTTATGCCGTTAAACAAAATTCAAACTCAAACTCAAACTTTAATTTAGTTTTTTCTTTTCACTTTTCAGGGGTTTTTTTTTTGTTTCTGTTTTTGTTTCTTTATAGTCTTCCTATCAGCTTTGCTCGACATTTTTATTTTTATTTTCCTGGTTTAAGTCAAGTCGTACCAGATTATTGTACTTTTTTAAATTACGATTGTGTTTATTATATAGTTTACCTTTTTGTTTATTTTCTACTTTATTTGAAAGAACTTAAAAAACTTTCATCATTTTTTGTGAACTGTTTTTTGATATTTGAACAGTTTTCTTTTTTCTTATAAATCCTTTTTTTTTTAGCTTTCTCTTCTCAGTTTTCGGCAGACATGTTTTTTTTTTTCTGTTGACGTTTAATTTTATTAGACTTCTAATTTTATTTTACTTTTCACTCGGTTTTATTTATTAAAATTTACTGCTTTTAGTTTAATTTTTTTAAAATTCTTTCCTCGTCCTTGGGTGGACTTTTATTTTCTTTTTCGCTCTCGGGCAAATATCATTTTGCAAAGTTTTATTTTAATTTTATCTTACTTCTTTTCCATTATTTTTTTTATTATATTATTTTAGTTTTATTCTTTTTAAAAGTTAATTTTAAATTAGTTAATCTATTTTTCTCCGGTAGTTAACTTGATTTTTTCTAGTTTAACCAGTTTTACTAGTTATTGTATACTTTCTTTTTGTGTTGTTATTGTAGTTTCTCTCCCATCTTCTGTTTTTGAGAAAAAATTTATATTTTTTCATTTTTTGAAATCTTCTGTTTTTATTTGTTGATATTTCCCTCTCCTTTCCTTCTGCTCCGTTTTAATTTTTTTCACAAGAAAAAAAAATAAAATTTTTTTACCCGGCTAATAGAGACTTTTTTTAAACAAGATGGCCGACAAAAGTCTGGTTGTGAGAAAAGACCCTTTGAGTCTGCCTCTAAGGCAAACCCACTCGATAAAAGTATATCAAAACAGGTGGCAACTAAAATAAATAAAACACATGACCAGAGAAGAAATACAAGATGCTAAACTACAAAAGTTAATGTGCCAGAGACATCAACGACAGCTGTAGAATTGCTCTCTTGCTGGGCGTTCTAATCTCCAATATGTATTATTAACATCTCGGAGTTTTTGGAAAGGGACAAAAGTGATAAACATCTCAAAAAAGAAGGTGGGTTTTTGGAAGACCCTAAGAATTACAGAGGTTCGAAAAGGAAATGGTATCAGTCTTCGTGGTGAACAAGCGTTCGGGCAAAAAGCTCTTAATTATTTGCTGTGGCTTAACTTCTAGGTTATCCAGAGAGGTAATCGTTGTGTCTTTCGTGGAGCAACAAATTTTTGAGTGAGCTTTTCCACTAAGACTGACACATTTCTTTTCTTAATTTTCTTCAGTTCTTGGGTGTCTTCCTAGAGTCTCTTTTGTTTTATAAGGTGAGTGTAACTATTGACTCGCTCCAAAAACTCTGTAATATTGATAATACATTTATAGGAGAGCTTTCCACAACAGGGCGATTATCTGGTCTCAGTATTTCTGTTCTTTTTGTTGTTAGTATTTTGGTTAGTAATGTGCGCCATACATCTTTCTTTGCTTTTATTTTGACTATTACTGGCCTCCATAATCCTCATCAATGCTGCCTGTTTTAGATGCAGGGTAATTCACCGAGTCGCATTTATCCGGATTGTCTGTACTAGAGGGCGACCCGAACAGGTCTTTTTGAACCGACCGACCGACCGACCGACCTTCTTTTGTCGGTCATATTGATTTTTAATAGTGCAAGGCAAGTAGGGTTATATATTTTTTCATTATTGTAAAAGAATTATATAGAAGTAAGGGAATGAGGATGAAGAAACGGCCATCAGAAAATAGTATAAACAAAAAAGCGTTGAGAAAAAAAATAACAACAAAAAATTAAAATTTATAAGATATAATAAAGACACAGGTTCAACCAGGAATTTAAAAAATGTGCTTAAATTGATAGAAATTAAGCTCTTCTGAAGATTGAAATACGGACAATAAAGTAAGGAAATAAACTCGGAATAAAAACAAAAAAACAATTGCCTGGGAAAACAAAAAGTTACGCCTAAAAGAAAACTTTAAGGAGAAAGAGACGAAGAAGACTGACAAGAAAAATATTCAAAAGTGGAACAAAAACAAAAAACGGGAAAATAAATGAAAAACCAAAACAAAAGGAAACAAACAGAAAAAAAAAAAATGGAAAAACAAAACAGAAGGAAACAAACGGAAAAATAAACGGACCCCCCCACCAAAAAAAAACAAGAAAAGAACAGAAAAACAGAAGCGTAGACGAAAAACAAAAGCAAAAGTAACCAACGAAAACATAAATGGAAAACCAGAACGAATGGAAACAAATGAGAAAATAAATGGAGAACCAAAAGAAAAGGAAACAGACGTAAAAATAAAGGGAAAACTATGACAAAAGGAAACAAACGAGAAAATAAATGGAGAACCAAAAGAAAAGGAAACAGACGTAAAAATAAAGGGAAAACTATGACAAAAGGAAACAAACGAGAAAATAAATGGAGAACCAAAAGAAAAGGAAACAGACGTAAAAATAAAGGGAAAACTATGACAAAAGGAAACAAACGAGAAAATAAATGGAGAACCAAAAGAAAAAGAAACAGACGTAAAAATAAAGGGAAAACTATGACAAAAGGAAACAAACAGAAAATAACCAGAAAAACAAAACGGAAGGAAACAAAGGGAAGAATAATTTGAAAACCAAAAGAAGAGAAAACGAACGGGAAAATGAATAGAAGACCAAGACAAAAGGAAAGAAACGGAAAAATAAATCCACTTCCATCATTGCACTGGGTGAGCGACACAAGAGACGTATCCAGGACTGAAAGTACGCCCCGAAGCCAGCCAACTGGAGGATATCCCAAGATTTCAATGGTCAACCCTATCAAATGACTTGGACTGACTTAAATTGATCAGGGCAGCCTTACTGTCGACTTGTTCTACGGTCAAGCATACCATATAAAGGTTGTCCTGAATAGTGTTTTTTCTCTACAGCGCAAGTCTGCTCGGGGACAATCAGATTAGGCAAGGCAGTCTACAAACGGTTGGCTAAGACTTTCAACCAAATTTTTAACTCTCTTATTCAACATAGTTAAGGGTTTGAAATCATAATGCCATCCCCTCCCTGTTTATTCTTGCGATATAATTTGATCACACACATGGTGAATGGTTCAGAAATATTCCTGTTTTTCATCCATTGGTTAACGACTCGTGCCAGCAGAGGGACAAACTCGTGCGATTGTCTCCAGTACACCTCATTAGGAAGATAGTCGATATTCGGAGTCTTTCGTCTCTACTACTGTTTTGGTTTTCATTCATTTGCGTTTAATTTATAGCTTACGTTTATTTATTCTTTTCTTTACTTAAAAAAGAAGAAAAGCCCTTACGAAGCCTTTTTGAACAGTAATACTTTCTTTTAATTTGTTTTGACATTTTAAAGAGTTAATTTTCTTATCAGTCGTTTAATCTTTTCAGTTTTCCCTCTTCGGTCTCGACAGGCATTTATTTCATTTCTCTGGGATAACTTCTATTTGACCCAGACTTTTATTTAATTGTTTTTATTTCTTAAAGTTTATTGTTTTTAGTTTAAACATTTTTCTAGTCTTTTGGACAAAATCGGATTTTTGTTCGTCTAAGTTTATTTTCAGCGAATTTTAATTTTGTTTTCGTCTTTTACTGAATTATATTTTTCTTTCAACGAACTTTATTTTCTTCCCGTCGTCGAGCGAATTTTATTTTACATAGGTTTATTTCTTTTGTTTCTTTCATTCTGATTTATTGTAAATTAAGTTTATTTACCTTGTTTCAATATAAGTTGAACAGTTTTTCTTATATTGTAGTCTATACTTTAATTTTGCATTAATTTTCTCTCATCTATATTTTGTGTTGTTTAAATTTGTTTTTGTAGAAGAAATTATTTTTGATTTTAAGTTTTATTTTTGCTGATATTTTTCATCACTACCCCCAATTCATAATTGTATAATAAATATCACGGAATCTTTGATAAGGGACAAAAGTTATGAAAACCTGATAAAAGAAGATGGGATTTAGGAAAACCCACAAGAACTGCAGAGATTCGAAAAGGAAATGGTGTTGGTCTTCGTGGTGGATAAGCGCACGCGCAAAATTTTCGCACTATGAATGACACAATGATCTGCTAACTGATGTTTCTGGGATGAAACACCAAAGCGTCATTGAAAGAACTATTTATTTTTTCATGTGGGACGTACTACTCCTCACAGCAGAAGGTTGTGCGGAGTTCACTAGCCGCGTGCTGATAACTGAAGACCTCATATTACAGACCGAATACGAGGGTCGAGCATTCCCTTCTCACATAATAGGAGAATACCTAGCTTCCTTTTTCAGTCACTATGGCTAAATATTAGGTGCCATCTTTAACAACCAAAACGGGGAATGGAGCTTCGATTTCATGCTTAATCGTTCGGTCCCCCTTCCCAACTTTTTTGTGTCTAAAAAATGCCGGTCATCGTTACCGGCAGAAAATGGAAGTGTGTAGAGACCTTTAACTCTCTTTCATCTGTCCAAAGAAGAAGGCATCTGAACTTTCGTCCACAGGTGACCAAAATCCCCCTCTAGTTTTAAACATAGTTCCGTGGCTTTTGTAATGGTCCTACCAGCGAGTCAGACTGTTTCGGGAAAAAAAAAACAAACATCTGCATCGCCATTCCTTCTCCCCGGTCTAAAGACAACAGCCCGGCGTCGTATGTTAACTCTACAGGTGAAATACCGAAAGAAAATGAACGAAGCTGGGAGAAGACAGAAAAGCTAAAGAAACTAAAGAAAGATCTTGAAACAAATCAGCTAAAAACAAAGTCAGGTCCTTTGTCCTCTGTTCTATCTTCCCCATCATGAAAAAGATTATGACCCCATCTCCCAGCGGCTAGATCATTGACCCCTATCTCTTCCAAAATGACCAGTCTAAAAAAAAGAAACATACTCCAGCTCCTTCTCCAAATCTTTCTACACAATCCACACCAGTTTTCATTCCCACAACTACACCTTCACAGTCAACACAGAAACATTATTCATTTGAAAAGCAACGAAGTCCCAGCAGAAAAAAAGGAAAAATAAAAAAAACACTTCATATCCTAAGGGAAGACGTCTATTGCGTATCTGAGGAAGATACAGAAAAAATATTTAGCCCATTCGAAAATAAATAAACAAAAGACTTTACATTTTTACTAAAAATAAAAAAATATGTGGAGGAAGAGGTCAAACACTTCATGAAATTCCCAAAGGCGAAAATAATTTTAACAGTGGATAAAGATTATGATGTATTATGGCAGCTGCAGTAAGAATGGTAAGAATGTATTGTTTTGGTGTAAGGAATATTGTGGTATGTTTTGGTCAGTGATAGTGGCTTGCTAAGTTTACTTTTTAAAACAGACATTTTTGCATAAATTTTGCAAAATAAATATCACCCTTCACTATGGTACATAGACTTTATGAGTTTAAGCGTAGTACTAGACTGGCGACAAGGTTTCATCGATTTAAAGTTGATTGGCTGAAAGTGACTGCAAGTTCTATGCTAAACAGCCTCTTTTTTCACATGTCTTGCTTGTGGAACTCTCTTCTGGCTCCATGCTTTCCAGTCACCTTTAATCTTCAAAAGTTTAGATGCAATGTCAATCGCTTTCTACTGTCCTCCTGATTACACTTGTTTTGCTCTTGCTCCTAAGTAAGGTTTCTGTTTTCGAATTCTTCTAAACCCAATTACCCACTGTGTCCTGGTAGCTTTACTGTCTTAATTATGGTGAACACGAATATATATATATATATATAAAATTGAATAAAATATTAAAATTTTAAATTGAATAAAATATTAAATTTACACATTAATCTTATATATATATATATATATATATATATATATATATAAGATTAATGTGTAGAAGTTTGTCATTTAACTGAGCAGAGTGATACTGATTTTTTGTGAAGGCAACATTATCATGTTCTTACTCATCAGGGTCTATTTTTCAATCTTCTGTTGTGTCCCGCTTTTATTTTTATTTATATGGAGCTTGATGCAATTTAATATTTTGGTATGTGATATATATATATATATATATATATATATATGCACACTCACACATATATATATATATATATATATATATATATATATATATATATATATATAATCATAGAAACGCCACTGATGAGCTGGGGGCTACAAAACTGTAAAAAGATTAATTAGAAAAGAGTGAGGAGCACAAACTAGTTAGAAAGGAGCAATAGAAAGCTGAGAATGCAGGTGCGATGACAGATACATAGGTGGAGAGAAAGGGAAGGATATACGGGGGTGGGGAGAGAGCTAGAGACCAGTGGTTAATAGATGAGTATTGACATTGCATTTAAATTTCTGGAGGTTGTAGCCGTCAGGAAAGCAAGAATATGGGAGCGAGTTCCACAGGCGGGAAGTGCGAGAGAAGAAACTGCAGGAGTAGAATTGTCGTTTGCATTTGGCTAACCTGACTGTGAATGGGTGGGACCCAGTTGCCATATATATATATATATAATGGAAACTACAAGAAAATCAGCTAGAATACTGAGGAGAGTGCTGGCATATTTAGGAGGCTTACTTTCACTTGACCTCAATCAGGATAGCTAGTGCAATAATTAAAAAAAATGATTATCAACTCCTACGTTAGTGCCAACAGTGATCTTGATTCTTTTTATTATTATTATTAATGTATTTTTCTTTTTTGTTTGAAGCATCATTTCCAGAGCCCACAATGAATGAAACCAGCTGCGAGACAAAAATAAAACGGCTGTGAAAAAAAAAAAAAATAGACGAAAGTAAAAAGTGAGAGAGAAAAAAACTGTTAGAAGAGGAAGAAAGAGAGATATAGAGATGAAGGAAGAAAAAGAAGACAAAAAAAAAACCTACTCCATCACAACCATCGAATATATCCACTATTCGTAGTGCCAACAGCAGCAGCAGCAACTTGATCTGCCCGCTCTTCCTACACTTCGCTTATTCACTGAAAACTACCGAAATAATCAGCACAACTACTATTAGTACTGATAATAATAGTAATAATAATAATAATAACAATATTATTATTGTTAATAATAATAATAATAAAAACCTTGCTATATAAATAAACGATGTTAAATTTGCGACATATACTAACCGCTAATAAAACAATTATTTAGATGATTAGTAAATTATTAAATTCAATATCAAATACTGAATTAAAATAAAAAATACTAAAAAATCAAACAATTATTATTGATTAAATACTAAAAAAAAACTGATGCCAATCTAATCAAACAATAACTGAAATTTAATGTCTTAAAATCATTTTATAACTCAATATAGAAAGTAGCGAAAATTCAGGAAACAGAAATTACAATTCCTCCCAGAAATAATTAGTTACTTGTAAATGATGATAATTAACAATAACATCGAATATTGTCTAAAATATAGATAATGTTATTATTATTATTATTATTAATAATAATAATAATAATAATAATAATAATCGCTTAGATGTTTGTACAAATACTGACGATAAAACACATGGGCCACAGATGCTTTTAGTTCAAAGTTATGAAATTTTATTAGTAAGTAGATATGAGTACAATTACTTTTAAATTATAGTAGAAATTATAGTTTGTATGAATAATCGTTACTATGACTAATGGGAATTACAATTTTTATTATTGATAATAATTCCTTCAAGATGGCCGATCTAGGTTGAGAGAGCAGTGCGGGTCGTTTTTTTGTAGTAGCTCCTACATGATATCAGCCCGTCTCGTCTGGACTTGGCCTAGCGTGCAGCTTCTACGTGAGCAAATATCTCTTGCCTATGGGTCAGGGCCTTTGGAACAGGGAGAAGCTAACATTAACCTCAGTACTGAAAATGAAAAGAAGACAAAAAAAAAAAAATAAACAAATAAACAAACAGAACCCTCCTCAACAACTTCTGCCTTTCTTTCTTACTTTTTTTGTTCCTCCTTTCATTTACTATCAAGTAGTTAGTCTTTCTTCTCCCCAAGTTTTATCTATCTATTTATCTCTATCACTCATATTATCTGCTACATGTTATTTGCCAAAACAGAATCCAACCCGAACTCATACCTCTTAGTCTTCTCGAATCAAAGAGAAAGGCACATTTCAGTGTGGGTGACTGACTGCTGCTGATCCTACTGCCAAGCCTCTCTATGGAGGATGACCTACATTAACACCAGTGTGTCTGCAATTTCAACCTCGCCATACGTCTACTCCGCCTACTTTTATTTATTTATTTATTTATTTTTTCTACCTTTCGTTTTTACCCACTCTTATTAACTCGCTTAAGTGACATCTTTCCTTTCTCTCTATATATTCGGCCGCTGTTCTCCTTTCCCGCTGTTGATAGACTACAAACTTGCAAGTTCTCAAAGCGAACACACACACAGACAGGGAAAAGAGCTGTATGTTCAGTTCTTAAAATACTAGCGTACTTTTACAAACAACGCACTTTACTTTAGTATATTTTTTTTCTACGAGTGAGTGTAATGAATTTCATAATAATAATAATTTAATAATAATAATAATAAAAATCCCGGCCTTTGTCATCTTTTGAACTTGCTGGTATTATTAACGAGTGGTAGAACACAGGTCTACAGGCCGCCATATCTAAAAATCCTGCCTCTATGAAAGAACGGTTTTTCGGTTTTTAGTTATTTCTCTTTTAAGGAGCCAGAAACTGACTTTTAAAATGTCTCTTTGTCTGTCCTGGACGAATGTAAGGTTTCTTTTTTTTTATATAATTATTGTGGGGCTATGTTGACAGCGTCCAAAAAAAAAATGTTAAAAAAAAAAAAGCAATGAGTAATATAAATAAAAAAAATATTTTAAATTAGGTTAAATGATGAATGAAAGTAAATAAAAACGAAAGAGAGAGGTGGGTATAAAAAAAGAAAGTTGTTTTTAATGCATGAATCATGTACGTGCCCCCATGTCCCTGTAGCAGACAAAACATGCATAAAGAAAGAAATCTGGATTGACAAAGAAGATCACGTAGATAATAGTAGCAGGGCGAAGCACTTCACCCACATGTGTTAGATATCTTTTCATCAACACACGCAATTAAAAAAAAAAATGAAAAAGAAGTAAAAAAAAAAAATCGAAAACATTCGCTGCTGGGCGCACACACGCAATAAACGAACACACGGACACAGCGAATAATTCGCTGTTTTGCTTGTGCAAATATAAAAATCTCATACTTCAACACACACGCACGTAGACCGCGTTAGATATGCTTCGTCTCTATTTCTCTTTCTCTGGGCCATGTTCTTTTGAGACGTGGTGATCATGGCTCTCAACGTCTTCGTCTTTCTTCTCTCTGTCGCTCTCTATTTTCTCTCTCTCTTTTAAAAAGAAAAGAAGCACCTCCAAGTGGTGTAATGGCTAAAGCTTGTCTCGCCAGAACCATTACAACTAAGTAGTGAGTTCCATCCTCACTGGGTGCCTCAGACTTTCGGCCTTGTGGTTCATAAACTGCGCTTAGAAAATCAACTCTTAAAAGAAAAGAAGCTACTTCAGTATTTATTTATTTACGCTATGTTCTTAAATTCGAAACTTAGGTTATATAATTTCTTTTTATGAATATTAATAGAAACAATCATAGCGAGTTGGGTTTTCACCAGAACCAGTGATCGATATTCGGGCTTGGGTTAAAAAAAAAATAAAAATAAAAAATAACAAAAATTCCGGTTCTTTTTAAAAATCAGAACCTCCCCATTAGAAAAAAATACTCGTTATCACTTCTTCAAATTTGCTCTGGTTTGTAATGAAATTCTCTAAAATATCGATAATGAACTGTAAGATTTTTTTTTGGTGGGGGAGTTAAAAAATTACGTTTCTGCTCAGCACAGAGGTTAAAGTTCGAACCCAGATTTAAGTCAGGCTCTTAAATACTGAATGTTTGAAAATTAGCAGGAATTTCCCAGACGAGAGATCAGAGCAATATAATCTTTCTAAACCACTCCCCTTGACCTTGTGCCGAACTATACTTAGTAAAATAATATATATCGAGACAAAAAAAAAAAAACTACTGGTGTTTAAAAAATTTAAAGAAAATAATTATTTGGATTATAATGTAAGAGATTCGAGAGTGAGTTATTTGCTCACAGGATGGATAAAAAATATTTCACTTTTTTTCTTTTGGAGTAACTACTTTTTCAATAATAGAAAAGAAAAAGTGTGTGTGAGCATATATTGAACGAAATACTTGGATGTGTTCACCATCAGCGCCAGCAGTCAGAGTTTTTTTTAGCCCTGGACAACTGCCAGGGTTTCGAATGCTGATCTTCAAGGCAGACAGGACCTCCCTTTAGAATATTGGCGTAACATAATTTGGATTCGTGCCAAACTGTTTATTAAAATACCAAAGTAATAGTAAATGAATAAATGCGAGCCTTAGAACTTCCAACATTTAGAACACTGAAAAAAAAAATGGTAAAACAAAACACAGTCGAAGCTTTTGTTGTGTGTGAAAAACGCTCAGTCCAATGAAATAAATAATTAAATACCATTTCAGTTCTTTCTTTCTTTCTTTCTCTCTCTCTCTCTCTCTCTCTCTCTCTCTCTCTCTCTCTCTCTGACTCTCTTTCTCTCGATATATACATGAAAGCGCTTGGAAAGTCAATAATTATGGAACATTTTTACATTCCTTACCTCCAACAAAAAGATAACATCTAAGAATACAGAACTAATTAAATCAATTATAAAATATCAATTAATATATATATATATATATATATATATATATATATATATATATATCAATAAAAATTAGATATTATCTTATCAAGAGACGAGTTAACATTTAATTTTCTATATTACGATTATTAATATTCTATTTTTTTTTTTTTCGGCACTCTAATCACAAAGTCTGCTTACCTTAAAAACGTTATCTTTTAGAAATAACATAGCCGGCAGTATTTTTAACTTATTTATTTTTACACGCAATAATATTCAAAATATTCATATATATATGTGTGTGTGTGTGTGTGTGTGTGTGTGTGTGTGTGTGTGTGTGTGTGTAAAAGAGAGAGAGAGAGAGAAAGGGAGAGACAGAGACAGAAACCGAGTGGGAAACGCTGAGTCCATATCCGTGAAAATAAGGTTATTTTATTAGTTTACATTTGGTAAAATTTAACAGAACTGTTTCACGATAAATGTTCTAGTATATTCAGTTCAATGCAGGACGAAGTTATTTTTATTTGTTTGTTTTCGGGTTTCTTCCCTCCTCTCTGTCTCTGTCTATCTGTCCGTCTGTTTCTCTGTCTGTGTGTCTGTCTGTGTCTGTGTGTCTGTCTGTCAGTCAGTCTCTCTCTCTCTCTCTCTCTCTCTCTCTCTCTCTCTCTCTCTCTCTCAGTTTTTTAGTATAGGTTGAAAATCCTTGACTTGTCACACGTCATCACTACTACCGCTATCATTATCATCACCAGCAGCATCAGCATCGTCGTCGTCATTGTTGGTAGATTACTCGTTAACAGAAAGACCAAGGATGTTTTTGTAAAAATACGAAATGGTTGGTTGCTTTTCGTTAATAATAATAATAATAATAATAATAATAATAATAATAACAACAACAACAGTAACATAATAATTATAATAATAATAATAATGATAATAATAATCTATAAAATTAAGTAGTAAACTCTCTTCTTCTTACTCTCACTTGTATCAAAGTATTGGAATAAGCAGATTTTATTATTATTATTTCCGTTCAGTTTTCCCGTCAGTCGCATCTGATGGCGTCCATTGATAGATCATGTGACAGCAAGTGCGCTCACCGCTCTTACACTCTCCTCAGTATTTTCCTTCAACTAAATGCTTTTGTTTTTTTGTAGGATTTCGATTCTTTTTCAGATTTCTAGTTCTTTCAACCTATTTCAGAACTGTTTCAAGCGCGCCAGTAATGATGGGTAAAAGTAAAACTGTCATCTGCGTGTCTCACAGTTCTTCTTCTTCTTCTTCTTGCTTACGTTCATATCACGTTGAAACACCGGTTCTCGTACGATCACCGAAGTTAAGCAACATTGAGTCCGGTCAGTACCTAAAGAGGTGACCATTCAGGAACACCAGGTGCTGTAAGCTTGGATGTGCAGCCAGTGTACTGAATAATGGCTCATAATTATTAATCAGAGAACCAAGTTCCAATTTCAGTTGGGTCCGTTATATTCACTTACGCTTGGGGAAGATATCAGTCTACCTCTTCTCCCCTAGCTATGGGTTAATTAGTAAGTAAGTGACTTGTGTTACTAAAAACCATTATTACCTAAAAAAAAATCTAACAATATAAAAGAAATATTTTCTGGCTTTAAATAACCTGCAAAGGGTTGATAAACCATAGAAAACGAGTCAATCAAGACCTTCTTTTTCTTCTGTCATCTCACTTTCAATTTTGTTATTATGAGGTCTGATGGAGCCGCAGCACTCACAATCGGGCACATTTTGTGGTGGGTGGAGGGAGTGCCTAACAGTCAAAGAACACGGCGAATGAAATCTATGAATCGAGTTCAAATTCCAGCTACAAAAGTTGGTATTGGTGTGGTACAGTGGATATCGGCTCGGAACGAGAAACCGAGGAGCCGAGTTCGAATTCCAGTTGAATCTATTGTATTCACTTACGCGCAAATACCCTTGTCTCTTCCTTCCAGTTATGGGTTAAATAGCAGGACAGATTGGGTTCTATAGCCTTGGCTGGCAACCAGTCTACCGCAGAAAGCAATGGCAACCTACTGCAGGATAATCTTCTGCCCAGTCAGTCATGTCTCTTTCGAGACATGATCGCCCAAGCGTGTATCACGTATGGCACTCAACTGACTCCTTGGGCAAAGGCATGAATTTAAACTCCTTCACACCAGCTATAGCTGCGAACGGGAAAATAGTCAGGCCAGGAAATAATATTTGCTGCTGGTATCATGTAACCCATTAGAACTTGTCACATGTTATTTGGAGAGGAGATGGGCACTACTATAATCTCTACTGTCCTGACAGACACCGTGAGGGAGTACGGTAATTACTCAACAGTGTACCCCAATTCTCTCATAAGATCATGCTACTTGAAACTTGAACAGTGTGATTATTATTTCTAGTAAAAATTTTTAATAAAGTTTCAAGTATTATTATTATTATTATTATTATTATTATTATTATTGTTATTATTATTATTATATAATTCGGTTTGTTCCTTCCTTAGTTACTTAGTTCCTCCGTCCGTTACGCCATTTACTCTCTATACAAGCTTTTCCTTCCCCTCTATCTTTTTAAACGCTACTCTCCTCAGCCTTTCTCTCACCTTTGCCAAACGGAAGGGTAGTAAAGAGTGAGAGTAGGAGGAGAGAGCTGATAGCATTACCGTATCAGTAGCAGCTTAAGTTAGTGGTTGTAGCAGTAATTACGTGTGTGTATATATGTGTGTACTGTACAATATAGTAAAAATAGGTAGGTTTGTTGTCATATCTCGTGACCTAATAACGAAATTTCTGGCCTTTACACTATTGGCCATTACTCAGTTGGTCTTTTCTGTTTACAATGGACACATGGACCATGATTTTCAGTAATAAAAAAACAAAACAAAAAAAAAATTTTCTCTTTCAAAATCTCTCACAAAATAGCATACAGTATTTTGGTTATGGTCTGTGCATACGCTGCTTAATATAATATAAGATTAAAAAGTAGTTTCTATGGACATTACTTTTATAGATAGTTTAATAAAATTACACTCTGTGTTATCGTTATTTTATTATCCAATAGCTTTATGTTAGAAGACGTTACTATCATTTGTAGCATGACAAAGTAAAACTTTTCCAGGAAATCTTAATTATCCTTCCGTAGAATTTTCACGGACTCCGCTGTTTATTATTATTATGTTGTCGTTTTTCATCATATTTCGATTTCTGCTATGGTAGCACTACCAAGTTAGTCTGCGGGAAAAACTAAGGCAGGTCGTGGCGTGTTGTTATGGCTCCATTTCATGTTTTTTCTATCTCCCCTGTCATCCCTAGCGTTACATAGACAAAGTTTTCCTTAGTGTGTGGGCTGTACTTAATAAGACAATTTTTTGTATATCTCTTAAGCTGGGGTTTCCAGGGATTCTTTCAATGTGTTGTTTTGTTCCATTTTTTATCATTCCAAGTGCACCTACTATCACTGGCACAACTCTTGTTTTCAATTTCCACATTTTTTCTATTTCAATTTGCAGGTCTTTATATTTTGACAGTTTTTCGAATTCCTTGGTTGCTATGTTACAATCCGCTGGACAAGCCATATCAATTAATAGGCAAGTTTTTTCTTTCTGGTTTTTAACAATAATGTCCGGCCTATTTGCTTCAAATTTTCTATCTGTGTAGATGGTGTAATCCCATAGAATGGTGACATCTTCTATTTCTGTAACCGGTGCTGGGTGATATTCATACCAGTGTTTGTTTACAGATTTTCCATAGTGTTTGCACATTGTCCAATGTAAATATTACCCCACTCTATCGTGACGATTTTTATATTCATTTGGGGCAAGTACAGAACATCTTGAGATTAGATGGTCTATTGTTTCTTGGTGTTTATCACAGAACCTGCATTTTGGATCCACATTATTATGTATAATATTTGCCTGAAAGTTCCTAGTAAAAAGACTTTGTTCTTGCGCTGAAAGAATAAAGCCTTCACTCTCAGACTTTAATCCAGATGCTCGTAACCATCGATGAGTTTTAACTTTATCAACATTGGATTTATTGGCACGTTCTGGATACTGGCCATGCAGAGGTTTGTCTTGCCAGCGTTGTTTCATCTGTTCGAGTGCTTTATCTTTAGCTTTTATTTTCATATTTTTTGCCGCAATAGTTAGTTCTTGGCTTATGTTTTGCTTTTCTACAGAATCTACTAAATGTAAATCTTGTTTGTATTTACTGCCTTCTTTTATTATTGAATATTTCTTTCTTTCTTTCTTTCTTTCTTTCTTTCTTTCTTTCTTTCTTTCTTTCTTTCTTCGTGTTGCTTGTCTAATTGTATCATCCAGTCCTTCGTTGTTTCTATGTATGTTAGTAAGCCAATAGTTGTTGTCTTGTATGACAGTTCTAGCTGAATAAGACCTCTTCCACCTTCTTTACGAGGTATGTATAGACGGTCTACATCAGCCTTTTGATTATGCATGTTATGCTTAGAAAGAAGCTTCCTTGTTTTAGAATCCATTCGCCTGATGTCGTTTAGAGTCCAGATTAAGATGTTGAAACTATATTGGACAACTGGGATGGCAAAGTTATTAATGGCCATGATTCTGTTCTGAGAATTCAATTCAGTTTTTAATATCAGTCGTAGCCTTCTATCGTATACTTTACACACTATTTTTTTCATTTTTTATGGTGAATGTTTTCACTCTCATTTACACCTAGTTATTTATAAGCTTCTTCTGGATTTAATTCTTTTATTGTTACAGCAGGGTCCAAGCTAATAGAGGATGTTTGTTGTAGCGATCCACGTAAAACTGTAGCTTCAACACATTCATTCAAATTGAATTTCATTCCAATGTCTTCACTGAAGCAGTTTACAATTTGCAGAAGACCTTCCAGCTCGTTATCATTCTTAGCATATAACTTTAAGTCATCCATGTAAAATAGATGGCTTATTTTCTTTTGGGCTATTTTATAACCACATTCTGTCTTATTAAGTTGACTGGTTAGTGGTATTAATGATATGCAGAATAGTAAGGGAGACAAAGAATCGCCTTGAAATGTACCTCTTTTGATGTTTATTTCATCAGACTTATAGGTTCCATTTATATGGTTGTTATCATCTGTTTGTTGTTTAATAACTGCTTTGTTTGTGTTAAGCATATATATATATATATATATATATATATATATATATAGATAGATAGATAGATAGATAGATAGATAGATAGATATATACCCTGATCGAGCACTCTGGAAGAATGGTAGACTTTGAAAAACAGTAGCTACTCTGGCATGTACGCATCGCTCATTCAGTAATGAATTAGAGCAGTCTGGCTATTGGGCGTGTATAATGATAATATACACGCTAAAAGCCTACCTTCTTCTACCGAGCGCCCATAGCCCAGAGGTAGAATCGCCGACTGACGCCAGTTTTGTCGAGTTTCAAACCTGGGTTAAAAAGCAATCGGAGTCTAACCGTACTAGTGAGCTGTGATACAGCAAAACAGATCTGTCTGCGGATGACTGTATATATATATATATATATATATATATATATATGTACAAATGAATAAGGAACGAAGAAAATTATCACGACGTTCAAAACATTAATTTAAAGCAGTGCTCAATAGAGCAATGAATATATATATATATTTTTTGGCATATAAAGTCAATTTTCATCAATTTTCTTTCCAAAAATAACGTTTATTACCATCATTATTAACTTCCTTTACACTTTTGTCGTAGGTTGTGGTTTGTACATGTTCTAAAGTATGATTTATGATTGAAATATATATATATATATATATATATATATATATATATAGTCATCCACAGACAGATATGTTTCGCTGTATCACAGCTCATAAGTACGGTTAGACTCCGATTGCCTTTGAACCCAGGATTGAAACCCGACCGAATTGGCGTCAGATGCTGTTGGTTGTGCATCATTTGCACAACCAACAGCAACATTACCTGATGAGAGAATCTATCTCGAAACATAGAAATTTCCGTGTCGCAATGTACAATTAATTCATAACTGTAGAATTATATATATATATATATATATATATATATATATATATATAGTTTAATTGTGATAATGTTTAGTGCCATGGTTGTTGTTTTTCAGTGATTTTCCTGATGAAATATATTTTGGCAAGCAGGTTTTTATCGTAAAGTTCTCGACATCGGGGTGTAGATTGAACGTTTGATAAGCACAAAGTCTTTGTCTCGTTTGCAGAACAGATGACGAGTGAGAACATGATAACGGTGTCCTCACGAAACTTCGAAGGCGGCATGAACCTGCTCTGTTAAAGAGACAAATTCTTTGTGCTTATATATATATATATATATATATATATATATATATATATATATATGTGGTGGGTATTAGGATCAAATATGGATTACAATCCTACATAAACATAAATTAAAGAACGAATATGAAATGTCTATAAATTTAACATGCAGATAATGAGACAAAGCGGAAAATTCATAAACGACGTGTTTCGCCGAGAGTCCTCTTTCTTTGACTTCTTCAGATTAGTATGAAAGAAAAACAAAACTATATGGAAGTAAAATGGCTTTCGAAATCTGAGGATAATTGGAGATCATATATCAGATTAGCTCAGCGCTCTCCCATTGGTGATAAGATAATCTCGTAGTTCCCAGCATTAAATCTGAGAACAGGATTAAATATCACCGACTATTGCAAAAACGGTTATAACAGAATGCGGTATACGACTTACTAGAGGAAAAAAAAAAAAGCAAAAAAAAAAAAAACAAGAAACAAAAACAAAAAAAGAAAAAAGAAAAAGCAAAGATCTTCTTAGAATCTACAGATCCCTAGGGCTTTAACTTATATATATATATATATATATATATATATATATATATATATATATATATATATATATATAAATGAATAAAGAACGAAGAAAATATTTGCAACGTTCAAAACATTAATTTAAAACAGTGCTCAATATAAAAATAGAGCAATGAATATTTATTATCGACATACTTGATGAGACATTGTTCTTTCAATGTCAAACCAAAATATATAGTTTTGTAGTAGATTGTAGTTTGTACATGTTCTAAAATATAATTATGTATATTTTGGCAGCATCTTTTCATTTGTTTTCTTTCGTATTTTCTAATGAGGCTTTTTATTTCCGAATCATATTTATGTAAAAATTGTCTATAGGTCAACCGAGTACTTTCGAACGTCATCGTTCATCATCAGGATCAAATTTACAGTTTAAACATCAAAAATTGCCTTGTAGCAAAAAACATGTTACGACATTCTGAAGTGCTAAATAATAAACTTACATAGAAAATAAAAAATAAAAAGCCTCATGAGAAAATATGAGAAAATACAAATGAAAATCTTCAAGACTAAGTTGACTCTGTAGCTTAACACAACGTGTTTATATATATGAGTGTACAGGGCCGTAGATGATGCTAAAAAAACACCGGGCGCAGAGAAAATTGCCCGGATTTATTAGTTGACAATGTGATGACGTCATCAGTGTCATCCGTTTCCAGAAACTATGATTTTTGAAGATTTTTTTCGGCTATTCTAATGGAAATTAGGCACAGAATGCGAACGAAAGCAGGAAATCGGGTTCGGACTTTCTGAGTATAACCAGTTTTTTCTCTCAAAATTAATAAATAAACAGATTTTTACTGCATTCATTCGGATGTTTTCTTCGTTTTTCTTTCTTTCTTTCTTTCTTACTTCGTGAATTGTTTAGTTTGATTTCTGACGAAGACATTTTTCCTTGCCCGGATTTTCACTATGATTGCACGGATCGGCCCGGACCCGTACCCGGTGTGAACGGTAGTCAGATACGGCCATGTATATATATATATATATATATATATATATATATATATAGATAGATAGATAGATAGATAGATAGATAGATAGATTATTCTACGTTGGTGGTACCATTCTGCGTTTCATGCACTACGCAATCATCAGGTGCTTATTAAAAACTGATCGTTTAAGAAATTTGAATTTAAGTTAACTTGATGTTCGTGAAAGTTAAATCTTACAAGTTTAGGGTACTATTTTTAATTTCTAAAGAGTATAATATAAATACACAAAAATTGCATGGAGATGAAATAAAGAATTAAATAATATTAAATAATTATATATATATATATATATATATATATATATATATATATATATATATATATATATATATATATATATATAAATAAATTAAATATATATATAAATATATAAATATATATATATATATATATATATATATATATATATATATATATAAATTAAATTAAATAAATATATATATATATATATATATATATATATATATATATATATATATAAATATATATATATATATATATATATATATATATATATATATATATATATATATATTAAATTCCGGGAGATTAATTCAAAGTTATTATAATTCACAATTATTATTAATAATAAATATTTGCCGGGAAAAGACAGAAAGAAAGAAAAATTTAATGGAGTATGAAAGAAATAAACAAATGCATGAAAGTATATGCGTTCATTTGGGTTGAAGTATTTGAGTATTCATTTTTCTACGGCAGCATGTAGTCATCAATTCCTTTTTTGTTTAGTAAATTAAGGTTATTTATTTGATTTAAGATGAGAAGATTCTCTACAAGATATGTTATCTCCTTTTCCATTTTAAGATTTGGTTTTAGCGACGATATTCTAGCTAATAATTTGGTTGTGGCTGTTGTTGTTTTTTTAATTGCCAATAATATACAAAGCGGGAATGTTTTTTTTTTGTAATTACTATTTTTTAAAGATATATATATATATATATATATATATATATATATATATATATATATATTAGTCATCCGCAGACAGATCTGTTTCGCTGTATCACAGCGCATCAGTACGGTTTGACTCCAATTGCTTTTAACCCAGGATTGAAACCCGACCGAATTGGCGTCAGTCGGCGATTCTACCTCTGGGCTATGGGCGTTCGGTAGAAGAAGGTAAACTTTTTAGCGTGTATATTATCATTATACCCACCCAATATATATATATATATATATATATATATATATATATATATGTGTGTGTGTGTGTGTGTGTGTGTGTGTGTGTGTGTGTGTGTGTGTGTGTGTGGTTTGGAAGATCAGCCAATTACGCTAACGTGGTTTCGTTTCGACCATTTTGGTTTCGTTGAGCGATTTAAAACGCCTGACGAAAACCGAAGAGGTCGAAACCATGGTAGCATAATCTTCCCAACTAAAATGCTCGACATGGTAAAGCTTCATTTTTCTTCAAACATGTACTGGACACTTTCCAGTACTACTGTTTACTGGGCTAATTTAAGTCTAATTTAAATCTGACATAACTGTTTTGTATATATATATATATATATATATATATATATATATATATATATATATATATATATATATGTGCGTGTGTGTGTGTGTGTGTGTGTGTTAATGTATATATGGGCAGTAATCTTCCTTCCAAATATTTTTCATTTAAAACGCCCGACTAGGAAGTTGTAATTATTTTTTTTATTAACTTTTCCCAGTATCCTAACATTTTACAAGAACTCTTAAGGAAAATTTTGATCGAAAACACAAGAATTCTGTATAAATCACAGTCAGAAAAATCTCGCTATTCGAGAGGCCTTATACATGAAATATTTTTTCCTACCATGACCCTTACATTATTAATAGTGGAAATGGAGTATTGAATGTATTTTAAATTAGAAAGATGCTCTCGCGTTTTCCAGTTGCGCGCGGCATGAGGGAGCTTGGATTGAACGCTCATTTTTCAAAAACAAAACAAATTACTGCCTAACAGTTAAACAAGAGTAACAACACCAGAGACATAAACACCCTTGTAAATGGCCGAAAGTGTTCGGGACCATCAAAATTATTAAAAAATTCTATATTCCAACAAAACATTCTGGAAATATTTATATATAAATATTGTCATCCGCAGACAGATCTATTTCGCTATATCACAGCTCATCAGTACGGTTAGACTCCGATTGCTTTTTAACCCAGGATTAGAAACCCGACCGAATTGGCGTTAGTCGGCGATTCTACCTCTGGGCTATGGGCGTTCGGTATGTATGTATGTATGTATGTATGTATGTATATGTGTGTTGTACATGTATGCACAGATATATATGATTGGGCATGTATATATGTACATGTATGAACAAGTATACTAAAAAAATGACTTCAAAATATATATATATCTGGGTGGGTGTGTATGTATGTACACTTATATGAAGGTATATACATAAAAAAAAGCTCCAACAATACCAAACATTTCTAACATATATATTATGTTGATTTTTTTTATGCATTATGAGTAATGGTTACCAATGGAAGTATATTCCAGATATATTTACTTTAAAAAGTGCTCAATACAAAAGTAGAGCATAAATATACTGCCTGATGATGGTGTTTTAACATCGAAACTTTATAGCTATAAAGTTCCAGCATGCAACAATAATAATGATAATAATAATAAGAAGAAGAATTACAACACACACACACACACACACACACACATACACACACACATACGCACACACATATATATATATAAATATATATATAAAACAAACAAGCAGACACACATTCTCTTAAAAAGAGATAATATTGGAGGTGATAAGGTAATCTAATTTGATTTATAGTCACCGCTTATCCTTAGAGATCCCACGGCATTTTTTTCCTTCGAAATGCACATCGTCACTCTCCGGAGGTTAGCGCCAGGCAGAAATGGGTCTATCAGATCCTTAACAGAGAACAGGTTAGTTTTGGAGGCGTTAAAATCAACACGCCGTTCTTTGCCACAGTTAACAGTTTGAATTAGCGGCCAACGGATTAGACTTACTGTTGAGACAGGATTAAATGGCTGTGTCATCAGCATAGATATCAAGAACAGAGTAGGACCAAGGGGAACACGTGCGTTAATTAAAAAAAAAAATGTCCGTAAAGAATAACTTTCATTTGACGACTGAATAAGAAAGACTGAATCAATTCAAAAATTCATCCGGAGACACCATAACATTTCTACTTGGGAAAAAGATCAGTGTGCTTTCGGGATGTCCAAAGCGACAGCCAAAATTTCATCATTCTTATGGTAGACACTTTCCGCAATATTCGTTAATAATCCGCTGTTAACCTAGAGAAACGTGAGCCATATTCAGTCAGTTAATTAGCATACGTGATACAGGCTTGGGAGATCATCTGTCCTGTTATTTAACCCATTACTGGAGAGAAGAAACGGATTAATACCTTTTCCAAGGTAATTTGTGCGTAACTGAATGCAAGGAATTCAACTGGATTTCGAACCCGGCTCCCCGATTTCTCGTTCCGAGCCGATATCCACTGTACGTCCCATATGACTTGTTTGAAAAAAGGACCTGTGATGCGAGATGCTTAACTAATTCATCGTTGATTAGGGCCTCGTATACGAAGGTCATTCAGTAAATACGGTGAATTTTTCGGTATAAGGACTTCTACGAGAGACATTCAATAAATGAGGTGAATGTTTCGGTATAAGGACTTCTACGAGGGTAATTCAATAAATAAGGTGATTTTTTCGGTATAAGGACTTCTACGACGTTCATTCAATCAATAAGTTGAATTTTTCGGTATAAAAACTTCTACGAGGGTAATTCAATAAATGAGCCGAATTTTTCGGTATAAGGACTTCTACGAGGGTCATTCAATAAATAAGGTGAATTTTTCAGTATAAGGACTTCTACGAGGGTCATTCAATAAATAAGTTGAATTTTCGGTATAAGGATGTCTACGAGGGTCATTCAATAAATAGGTGAATTTTTCGGTATAAGGATTTCTACGAGGGTCATTCAATTAATAAGGTGAATTTTTCTGTATAAGGACTTCTACGAGTGTCATTCAATAAATAAGGTGAATTTTTCGGTCTAAAAATTTCTACGAGAGTCATTCAATAAATACGGTCTATTTTTCGGTATAAGGACTTCTGCCAGGGCCATTCAATAAATAAGGTTAAGTTTTTGGTATATGCATTTCCACGAGAGTCATTCAATAAATAAGGTGAATTTTTCGGCATAAGGACATCTGCGAGGGTCATTCAATAAATAAGGTGAATTTTTCGGCATAAAGACTTCTACGAGGGTCATTCAATAAATAAGGTGAATTTTTCGGCATAAGGACTTCTACGAGTGTAATTCAATAAATAAGGTGAATTTTTCAGTATATGAACTTCTACGAGGGTAATTCAATAAATAAGGTGAATTTTTCAGTATATGGACTTCTACGAGGGTCATTCAATAAATAAGATGAATTTTTCAGTGTAAGGACTTCTACGAGGGTAATTCAATAAATAAGGTGAATTTTTCGGTATAAGGATTTCTACGCGGTTCATTCAGTAAATGAGGTGAACTTTTCGGTACAAGGATTTCTACGAGTGTCATTCAATAAATAAGGTGAATTTTTCGGTATAAGGATTTCTACGAGGGTCATTCAAGAAAGAAGGTGAATTTTTCGGTATAAGGACTTCTACGAGGTTCATTCAATAAATATGGTGAATTTTTCGGTATAAGAATTTCTACGAGGGTCATTCAATAAATAAGTTGAATTTTCGGTATAAGGATTTCTACGAGGGTCATTCAATTAATAAGGTGAATTTTTCGGTATAAGGACTTCTACGAGGGTCATTCAATAAATAAGGTGAATTTTTCGGTATAAGGATTTCTACCAGGGTAATTCAATAAATAAGGTGAATTTTTCGGTATAAGGATTTCTACGAATGTTATTCAATAAGTTAGGTGAATTTTTCGGTATAAGGATTTCTACCAGGGTAATTCAATAAATAAGGTGAATTTTTCGGTATAAGGATTTCTACGAATGTTATTCAATAAGTTAGGTGAATTTTTCGGTATAAGGTTTTCTACTAGGGTCATTCAATAAGTTAGGTGAATTTTTCGGTATAAGGTTTTCTACTAGGGTCATACAATAAATAAGGTGAATTTTTCTGTATAATGTCTTCTACGAGGGTCATTCAATAAAGAAGGTTAATTTTTCGGTCTAAAAATTTCTACGAGAGTCATTCAATAAATACGGTGAATTTTTCGGTGCAAGGACTTCTACGAGGGTCATTCAATAAATAAGATTAATTTTTTGGTATATGCATTTCTACGAGAGTCATTCAATAAATAATGTGAATTTTTCGGCATAAGGACTTCTACGAGAGTCATTCAATAAAGAAGATTAATTTTTCGGTATAAAAATTTCTACGAGAATCATTCAATAAATACTGTGAATTTTTCGGTATAAGGACTTCTACGAGGGTCATTCAATAAATAAGGTTAATTTTTCGGTATAAGGATTTCTCCGAGTGTCATTCAATAAATAAGGTGAATGTTTCGGTATAAGGACTTCTACGACGGTCATTCAATAAATAAGGTGAATTTTTCGGTATAAGTACTTCTAATACAGATAGAAGCTTTTTTCTTTCAACGTAGTCTCCCAGCAGTGTCACACACTTTCCCCATCTGTGTACAAGTTTCAGTATCCCCTTAGCGTAAAAATCTTCGTGGGAATCCAGGTTGGAGATGATAGCTGAAATCATAGAAGGGATTATATGTAGATCCCTTAACAGAAATTCAGTTCTGTGGAAAGTTAGGCAAGGATTATCCATATGAGTCAAGAGTAGAGTTAAAAGTAAATTTACGGACGAAACATACAGA
The DNA here is from genome assembly GCA_037127315.1 of Ascarosepion bandense. Classification (NCBI taxonomy): domain Eukaryota; kingdom Metazoa; phylum Mollusca; class Cephalopoda; order Sepiida; family Sepiidae; genus Ascarosepion; species Ascarosepion bandense. The sequence continues at coordinate 163,996 of JBBBDQ010001172.1, read as the reverse complement.
TGTATTAGCAGATGTTTACAATCTCAAATTGATTGAAGAGAGAAGGAATAGAAAACTTGTTTTTATTTAACACATTCTTACAGATCTGCTAGTCACGAGAGCCAAAGTTGTTAGATGTAATGCAGTACCTCATTCTCTCAACAAAGACTTAGCTCTTTTGAGGATATGTTTACATTTATTACGTGCAGCCACGAATAGTTTGCTGTGATCAGAATTGTCACGCTGGTAAAACCGGAGAAAGTAATTCCTGAGGGCTATAGCAGCTGAAGTCAGTTTGAACGATGGAGAAGATTGAAATTTCCCCTGGTATTTCCGAAAAAAAAAAGCATCTATGAAAAAAAAAAGCTCACTCGCACAATTCTCAATATCAATCCAAGAGGCACCTCGAGAAAAAGAAAAACGACAAACATAAATATCACTATTTGTCATGAATGGCAATATAAATTAGCCAGAACGTGGCTGAGACTAAAACATAATGTGGCCCCAGGGTTGCCTACTGAAGTTACATCCAGGGACTCTCGGCTCTTCAGTGCACCCCCTTCAGAGTTCCACAATCACCACTGGGGTCACATAATCGTGCGCAACATGGCACTATAAATACCCCTATATTATACGTATGTTGATAAAAGCAGCCTCTCTAAGCGCTACCAAAGAGTTCGAGCTCCTTATTACTAGTCGGAAGACGCAACTAGAAAACTGCCTACCCGGTAACTTCATAATGAAAAGGTTTTACCGAGATCTCAACTCTAAGAAGGTTGCCGAGTAAGGTTGTAGATCTACACCTAGCTAAAGAGGGGTTACTGAATGATTATTATCACTCTGAGGGAATTGAGAATAAGGATCGGATCGAGGGTTAGAGTCCCGATTTCTGCTCCTGGGATAGCTGGCAAATTCAAACAGTTAGGGAGCGAAATAGATATTTCGAATCAAACGTACCTATTGAGTCAAGAACAAGCTTCGAAGTTAGTGATTTTTACTGTAGATTTTTATTTTTGGTTTCATGGGGGGAGCTTTCTTTTCCTCGCGTACTAAGCCTAAGTTTCTTCAAGGTCAGCAGTCAGTAAAAAAGACCGCTTGAGTATTGAATTCATTACATGAAGACAAGGAATTTATGAGCTAATAAAGGGGCGTAATTCATAACTGATAATAGTAATATTGTGCGGGAAAGAAAGAAAGGAGAGGAAAGTAAAGAAAAAGAGAGAAAGAAGAGGCAAGCGAATAGAGAAATCTATCAATCTGGGTCTAAGAATTGAAGTATTTTCTATGATCGCATGTGGTCAAATCGCTTCTTTTTTTTCTTTTTTTTTTCTTTTTTTTTTGTGAAGTAAATTAGGATTATTAATATGGTTTAAGATGACAAGTTTTTCTAAAAGGCATAAGTTGCATCTATCTCATTTCCCTGCTGTAAGTCTTGGATTAAGCCACACCATTCCAGGTAATAATTGGGTTCTTATTGTTTTTTAATTTCAAATAATATGGATAAAGCAGTGCTTTTTATGTATTTACTGATGTTTAAAGACAACATGCGACTGTTAAATCTTATCTTCCACCTTTTAGAAGTGCTTCCAACGGGAAATTTAACATCATTATCTTCCGAATGAATTTGAGCTCTAATAAAAATTATTTATGTTCCCTAATGAGTCCTGCGTTTAACTATTAAAACTATAGACCGCAACAAATTTAAATTTATCAAAATTTCATGGATTTACGTGGAGGTGGGTTAACAGAGGTAAAAAAATTACCAAAATTTAAAAAAAATAATTTAAAAAATAATTTAATTCATTTGTGAATGAGTAATACAAGTTTCATTAAAATCCGACAATTATTTGATTTTTGTGAGAATTTCCAAATTAATGTGTTTGTCAACGGAAAAAAGTGTGTGGTGTAATCATTACGTTTTCGATTATAAACAGTCGTTACCCGCTAACTCAAATCAAAACAAGATTTTCTGCCAAAATTTCGAAAATGTTAAAAGGGATTAAAAATGTTTTAAAAATAATTAAACGTTACTTTGATCTTTCCTCTTAATAATAATATAAAGATTTTGATAGAAAAAGTTTGTTTTATTAAGTTTGGAACCTTTTTTATTCATACTATGGTTTTTGTTTTTTGTTTAGCGATTTAGTGGAGGTACCTATAAAAAGAAATATATTCTTATCAAATTAATTTATAGCCAGTTTGAACAGACTATTGTATGGGTACTTTTTGGCTTTGATCATATTCATAATAGTTATTTTCATATTGTTGTGTGTGTGTGTGTGTGTGTGTGTGTGTGTGTGTGTGTGTGTATGCGTGTGTGTACCTCTGTGTGTATGCGTGTGCCTCTGTGTGTGTGTTTACTAGCAGAGTTTCACAAAATAAAAAGTGAGTAGGGAAATATTAAGTTTTAAACATTTTTGATTCTATATTTTTTTACACCTCAACTCAGTAGCATTTAGATCTATTATCCGACGAGAGATATATTTTTTTTAATTCTTATCTTAAATACATAAATTTTGGTTTTGGTTTCGTATAAGATAGCCGCTATAAGATAGCCGTTATAAGATAGCCGCTATAAGATAGCCGTTATAATCTACATACATGTTTCTGATATAGCGTGTGATCTACAACAATGTCTAAAAATTCCAAAACGCAGGCTTAGTACTAACTGCAGCCACCTCTCTCTCTCTCTCTCTCTCTCTAACAAATTCAAATTTTAATTAAAGCCTCCTTATTTGAAAATTACCGCTTGCCGACCGTAATTACTAGTAACAAAAAGAAGGTGGCACGTACAATTCAAAAACATCCAAAGGGACATGCAGGGCTCAGATTACTGGGGGGCATATGACAAGTTCAGATTTGGTGAGTGCCTCAGACTCAACACAGAGGCCTTGAGCAGGTAGTACTGCCCTGGGTCAAGAGGGTGGCTGCTGGAAGATATTATGTTTGGCAAATGGACTCTGCACCATGCCACACAAGCAGGAGAACCTAGTCATGTCTCTGGCCAACTACCTCTCCAGACTGCAACCCCCTTGACCATTAAAAAAAACTCCTTGTAACACCAAAGATAAACTGAAGACGAGGACTATCGCAGCATTCATCAACTTAAAGAAGATCGCACGGAGGAATTGCAGAAGATTCTGAAGTCGTCTGGAAGCCGTGGATGAAGCCAATTGCAATTTTATTGAATAAATTTACTCTTTAGTATTTGAAGATATTTTTGTGTAATTTTGGTAAATATATCTCTTAAAATGAGATATCAGCATTATTTTCATTTTTTCGTAATTTGAACGACAGTTTATCAATCACACGCTGTATATCTATATATAATTTCAGACACATATATACACACACCTCTGTGTGTGTGTGTGTGTGTGTGTGTGTGTGTGTGTGTGTGTGAATATAAAAGTCGTTTAGGTCAACAGCCAGCGGCGACAGTCTGTTTTATGAAAGCATGACACAAGCTGTCGCCGCTGGGTCTTGACCGCCATGTCCACTTATATATTTCTATTTATATAAACTCTATCTCTCATACTGAACTCTTTAACGCATAAATATAGCATAAAACTATATATAGGTAGGTAAGTAAGTATCTCCAAAGAAAAGCGATAACTAAAGTTCAAAATGTATTTTTCAAATTGAAAAATCTTTCTTGAAACATTTTATTTTAGTTTTACTTTCAAGTTAATTGATTAAATTTAGTATTTTCAATAAATATACTTTACTGTGTTTCATAACGAATTTCGTTTGAAATATTTTTTTTTTAATTGCTAAAAAACAACAACAACATAATTCTCTTTATTAAAATATTTTCAAAAATAAAATATACTTTTCTGAAACTATTTTAGGAAGATTAGCTTATTTAAAGCTTAATTATTCTGATTTGAAACAAATATTATTTATTTTTAGTTTAAAATATCGTAGAAAACTATTTTTGAACACGGAGGTGATTCTTAAGAGGAGTTCACAACTCTCTTGATGGACTTACCTCTGGTCATTTTTTTTTTTTTTGAAGGGAGAAGAATAAGATTATTCGACGAATATAAAGTGAAGGCCATTTGTATATAATGTTTATGTTATATTTTTTTTTAAATAATTTAACTACCTTAATCTGAAAAGTTAGGAAAATATGCTAAGTATTTATTTTATATTTCATTGTACTTTACGTACTTTGGCTCTAACGAAGTCTTCTTGAGGTCATGGTTAAAAAATTACCTATAACTTTTAAAATTTACTTTAATGAAGTAGGGAAAAGCTCTTCTTCTGCGTGTTCATGTGGTTGAAGATTTTTTTTTCTGAACGTCGGAGTTCACCACTGAAGTGGTAGGGAGATGGCTGAATGTTTATTAAATTGGCCTTGTGTAAAACATAACCAAACTATCACAATTTAAGGGTTTACAACGTCATCAAAAAGTGGATTTGTGGAAGAATAAAATCGTTTTGTTTGTTAAAGTTATAGTAAAATTTTATTAAGAGCACAGAATAACATCAATTTGTAGAAGTTAAATGTTAAAAGAGAAAACGTACGTAATTAATTTGTAAGAGTTAAATGTTCAATGAGAAATAGTAATAAGAATTTAAGTGTCAAGAATTCTAGTTATAAGTAGTGAATGTGTTAAATAAAGTCTGCGTTCCTTTCCTCTTTTATGGCCAGCGAGAAAGTTAAAAGGAAGGTAAAGCAATAAGAAAAATTGTATTTATTGGAGTTAATATTTAGGAGTCAATCGAAGTATCTTGTTGTTCTTGTCATCATCTTCTTCTTTGTTGCCTGTGAGAATGTTGAGAATGGAGAAGAAAAGGAAAAGGAAAATATCACGAATGAAGAAAGAGAACGAATGTGTGTCGGGACCTTATGTCCTGGTCAGTGTTTGAAGTTTTTGTCACACGTCGCTGGTGTATGATATCGCTACTTCCATCTCACTGACTGATTCTGTTTTTATAACCAAAGACAATTTTAACGCAGGCTTGTTAACTTTTTCTCTCAGTTTTGCAAATCGCTTCCTTTCATCGGTTAGAAAATTAATTCAACATCGGATCGCGAAATCTGGCTTCGTCTTTTTCATTTATTTCACGCGGAATTGTGAAATTTTGTAAAATGTGAATATGAGTTACATTCAATTTCCTGTTCACTACATTAGATACCGCATTTATTTATTGATAATGGACGTCCGTATTCATAAAAATCAGTACGTTGACACACACACGCACGCGCGCACACACACACACACACACACACACACACACACACACACACACACACACACACACACACAGAAAGTGTTTTTAAAATATAGGGTTTACTGAATTGTATGAAGATTTTCCATTTATGATTAGTAAATATAGCAAATATAGTTTTTACCTAACAACATTACCTAACCGGTACAAATCAATATGAAATTTTAAAAGATTTAAAACTTATTATTATAATTGAATTTTAAAATAAAATAAAAACAATTCTGGTAAAAATTAATTATTCATTGAAATTTTTTCTTAAGACAATAGAACCCATAATATTCCTAAAAGTAGGTACCTTTCCTTTTTGCGCTAAAAAAACAAAACAAAAAAACGAACAAAACAAAACAGTATAGCATAATAGTAAAAAAAGAAAAAGAAAAAAAAAAGAAAGGCCCCCAAAAAAGTATTTCTTAAAAATTATTTTTATATATATATTTTTAAATCCTTTTTAACATGTCTGAAATTTTGGTTAGAAATATTTTTTTTTCGTCAGTGGTATACCAGAACCGCCTATTGGAATTTTAGTGCCTTTGTTTCCGGGGAAAAACAATTAATTTGAAAATTCTTGCAAAAGCCAAATAATTATCGGATTTTAATTAAACTTTAAGGTGAATAAAAAAAGGAATTAATGTATTTTTAAATTATTAATTTTAGAAAATCTTGATAAAATATATTTTTTTACATTTGTTATTCACACACACACACACACACACACACACACACACACCTAACTTTATTTCATTAAATTTTTGTAGAAATTAAATTTTCTCCGCAAGCTATTTTTATTAGTTCAACGCAGGACTCCTTGAAAATTGTAAACTATTTTTTTTTCAAACAGTTTCTCTCTTTCAGAAAATCTGATCCGAATAATAAAATAAAAATGCAATAAAACTATGACATTATTTAATTAGATAAGCTTTTAATTGCTCATATAAATTATATATTAAGGACATTAATGTCTGAAGAAAGCAAATATTTTGATTAATAATAAATTTTAAGAGATTTGTTTTCATTTTTAAATTATAATAATTTATAAAATTTAAAAAAAATTCTTCGAAACTTTGTCCATGTTAGGTTATTAAGTTACTAAATGAAGACTATATTTACTAAGCAAAAATTGAAAAGCTTAGTACAAATCATCAAGCAGCAATTTTTTAAAATGATTTTTTTTTTAGGTGTACAAATCATGCCCATTTTGAAAGTATAGATGACTATACACGACATTATCAGAAAATAGGATCGATGACTATTAGAGTCAACATTCCTAAAATTAGATTACGGAGAATATTTTCAACATTTTTAAGGTTACTGAGTACCATATTTTCCGGCTTACAAAACGAACATTTTCCTAAAAAATACCCTGAAAAATACGTGTGCGTCTTCCAAGACGAATGTACCAGTTATCAAGATGGTTACCACCATGACATGAATGGTAGTGAGAATCATTTCTTGTGCATGACTGACAGTAGTGATGACTGCAGATGATAGTTTAGAGTTTTACATGAATCCAGCAGTGATGAGTTTTGGGGATTTGAGGACGAATAAAATTTCTTTGATTGTTTTATATTTTATATGCATATTTTTAAATTTTTAATTCATTTTTATAAAAATAAACCATCCTTGGACAATGAACGATGTATAGTATTGCTGACTAACAACTAGTATGTCATTGCTATACAAACAACATCGGACGAGTGATTAATGTAAACAATACGTGGCACCAGTATATGGAGGATGGATAGTGAATGTGTTGTTGTATGAGAATGACTTCTTTTGTTAGAAAATTCTTCCCAATATTACGGTGCGTCTTCCAAGCTGCAGAGTTTTGTAAGCCGGAAAATACGGCACTTAAACATTATATAAAAAAAGTGTTCAGCTGTCATTTACTTAAATTACGTTTTAGCAAATAACCTCTTCGTAGAACATTAATAAATATGTGAACACATTATCAGGGCTTGTTAAGTGCTTGACAGGCGTTGAAAGATACGTAAATTACTGCTACTGTTTGTTAAAAAACAAAACAAAACAAAAATTCTGTTATTTTTAACTTAAAGTAAGTAATATTTGTTTAAATCAGATTAATTATATTTTAAATCAGCTAATACTTTTCAAATAAAGTTTCAGAAAAGTATATTTTGCTTTTAGAAGATTTTTTAATAAAGAAAATTACGTTACGATGAAAGGGGGATAAAAAAAAAAAGCGAAAATCGGCTCTTTTAGAAAAATAATAAAAAAATCGATTCCAATCAATATAATTTCTGTTTGAAAAATACAACAGAGAATTTTGCTTAAGGAAATAGTAAATTTAACCCTTTAGCTTTCAATTAAGGCTAAAATGAAGCTTCGAGAAAGCTTTTTCATTTATAAAAAATATCATTTTAAAACTTAAGTATTGTGAAAAAGTGGAGGTACCTACATAAAAGCAATTAAAAGCACTTCTAATTAAATAATGTCTTTGTTTTAAAAGTTTTATTGCTTTTTTTATTTTACGATTCAATGCCAACTTTCGGTAGTTCGCGGTTATGTTTGACAAATATAATTTACTGTTTTATTTTCTCCAAAGTCTTATTTTTAAAACTAAATAAACATTAAGCGCTAAAAAAGGAATTTCTCGAAATTTCATAAAATTAAATATCGGGTTCTTAATTGTAGATAAGTCTAGACAGTTTCATTAAGGTCTGAATAATTTTGCGAAAATTTCTGAAACAATGTGTCTTTCACCGCAGAAAGATGTTAAAATTTTGCATACTAATTTATAGCCACTTGTTGATGCAAATAAAAACACCGTTCTTTATCAGATTTTCGAAAGATCTAAAATGGATTTCAAAATATAATTTAATAATCTAAAAATCCTTTGGTATTTCCTCTTTAACAATAATAAAGATTTGAACGATAAAGCATTTTTTTTTCAAATTTAGGACATTTTTCATAGAAGATGCTCGTTTTTGAACAGGTATTGTCACTGAAAGTTGAAAAGCAATAATCACTCCTCGGCAATGTTTATACTTTTAAAAAACGATGATTAGAATTGTAACAACATATCTCAAACACGTGAAAGTGAATTTATACATTTTCTTTGTTCGAAAAGTGAAAAAAGTTAAAAAGCGGTGTTATGGAAAAAACCGTTTTTTTCACACTCCAATTTTTTTTTTCAGTCATCTTCGTCTATTTTTGGCATCTTTTCTTTTTTTTTTTTTTAATAAATTTATAAAAAATTCTTTGAGCAAGAAACAAATAACGACAACTAACTGTAATTATACATTTTCAAATAATGTATTTTCCGGGCATTTCTTTCAATTGATCTTACCCTATAAATTCGCTAAAATTGGTTGAGTTGAAAGTATCCCATCCTCCGAAACAAACATTGTGAGGGAGTGAATGTAATGAAAATAATAGCAGTATCAATGGAATACCGTCTTTATGAAATAATATATATATATATATATATATATATATATATATATTTGAGTTGAAAGGTCAGCTGATTACACTCCCATCCCTATGACTTTGAACTTTTCTGTTTCGTCAGACGATTTGGATCATATTTTTTTCAAACATGTTTTGATCACTTCCTAATTCAACTGTTTATTTGTCTAATTTAAATCTGATCTATAACTGTTTAGCATATATATATATATATATATATATTTTCCCTGAGGAAGTGTTTAAATCCAAACACTGAAACAAACTTATGATTGTAGGGAAGAGGACATATATAGAAGAAATTATGTACATGTTCTAAAACATAATTTATAATAAATATTCACTGTTCTATACACCATATATCGAGCACTGTTTTAAATTAATGTTTTGGACGGAATTTTTTTTTCTTTTTTCTCTCCTCATTCTATACTCACTCGGATATATATATATATATATTATGCTCTCATTACGATTGAGCTCTCTGGAGAGGCAAATTTTAAAAACAGTTTCCACTTCGGCTATAATGCGTGACTCTTCAGAAATGAATTGAGTTCTCTCGGTGACTGGCGTCTGTATACACTGCTTACATACAAGACGTTAAAATTTCCCTTCTCTGACCCCATGCACCGATGGCTTAGGGAGTGGAGACTCCGACTGGCACCGAGTCAGTTGAGTTTCGATCAAGGCCGGAGGCAGGTGGATATGTCTGGCCACACTGATGGTCTGTGGAGCGAGGCGGGCTTGTATGTGGATGACTAATATATAGATATGTATATATATATTTATATAGTTTTAATATGCTATATTTATTACTTACAGTGCACGATACCATGTATAGAACGTATACACACACACACACACACACACACACATATATATATATAATTTTATAAACGTATATTGTCAAACATCACAGTCAATGAATGTCTATTATGTTTATTCATGAGCTGTTCTAAACATCGTATTTTGGCTTTGATTTCATGTGAAAATAAAGACACAAATTGTCCAACATTTGGAAATTTTTTATTACGCTGGTTCTAAGCTTTTGGCTCATATGAGCCATTTTCAGGTAGGTTACCGGGACGTTAACATATAGACATCCACCGTCAAAGATGATATTATCTTGTGTTGACATAAAACATTGACATAAAACATTGACATAAAACATTCTATGCGACGATAACAGTCACCGAATAGCAGACGCAGGTCGTAAATTTGGAATGCGGTTCTATGACGTCACACCACGCGAGAGACCGAAACGTTAACAGAACTATATGTCTAAATGCAATGTGTTGTGACTCGATTGAAATGTGATTATATATATATATATATATATATATATATATATATATATATATATATATATATAGTGTATACTTAGGTAGCAATCCTTCTTTCAAACATCTTTCATCGAATACGGCCGACAAAGAAGATTTAATTAATTTTATTTACTTTTTCCAGCATCCTAACATTTTCCTGTTTTGTTGGAAATTAGGAATATCCAGATTGTTCATAATTTTTATCATCCTAAGCACCTTCGGCCACTCCTATAGACATTTTCAAGGGTGTTTATGTCTCTAGTGTTGTTATTTTTACTCATCTTTTGACTGTTGCACACACACACACACACACACACACACACACACACACACACACACACACACACACACATATATATATTAATGTGAAACCCTGTAATATGCACCTGATGATTGCATAACGTATGAAACTGAGTCGTGCCATCGACGTAGGACAATATATATTAATAAATATATTCATATAGCTATGTGTCATATGTCAGCTCTATCACTGATATTGAGCGCTTTCAAATAAGTACCACGCATATATAATATATAAATAATATAATATATATAACAAATTGCATATATATATATATATATACACTTTTTACATATTAATAAATATTTATATATTGTCCTACGTCGATGGAACGACTCAGAGTTTCATACGTTATGCAATCATCAGGTGCATATTACAAGCTGACTGTTTAAACAGATTTGAATTTAAGTTTAGTTCGAATTCCAGCTCAAGTCATTGCCTTCACTTACGCGCAAATACCCTTGGGAAAGGTATTAATCCGTCTATTCCTTCCAGTTATGGATTAAATAACAGGACAGATTGGGTTCTATAGTCTTGGTCGGCAACCAGTCTACCGCAGAAAGCAATGGCAACCTACTGCGGGATAATCTTCTGCCCAGTCAGTCATGTCTCTTTCGAAACATGATCGCCCAAGCGTGTATCGCGCATGGCAACTTAACTGATTGACTGACTGATGTTCATTGGAGTTAAAGCTTATAAATTTTGGTTACTGTTTTTTTAATAAAAAAAAGTAAAATTTGGAAGTACAAAATTAAAATTGAAATTTTAAAAGTAAAATTGTAAAATGAAAATTTTAAAATAAAAAAAATATTAAAATGCAGGGAGATGAAATCAAGGGGGTGTAATTCATAATTATTAATAGAAATATTTGCGAGGTTAGAAATAAATAAATAAATAAATAAATAAATAATTTTTGAATAAGACATTGTACATTAGAATCAGATTTGGCATAAACCCGTCTGGAGTTCATGCTTTAAAAGTGTGTGTGTGTGTGTGTGTGTGTGTGTGTGTGTGTGTGTGTGTGTGTGTGTGTGTGTGTGGCGGGTATATCTCATAACTTTTCAGCACCCTCTCGTACAAATCAATGGTTGAGCTTTAGTCATTTTAAACAGAGCAACATCAAAAAATAGATATCGGCCTTAACCAGCAAGCAGTCTCTTGTTGAAATATTCACTGTTTATGAATTTATCACGTGACTTAGTTTATTTTTTACTGCACCTGTGAATTCCACAGGAAACGCCGTGGGCCAGAGACTGAGTTTTTGTTTTGATTTCCGTCATGTCATAACATTCGTTATATCTGGTCATGTGACCTAGGCGCTGTGAGTCCAAAAGTCACATGCTGCCGTTCGTGCGCACCATTTATTTACCGATGACCTTAATGCTCAGAGTCGAAAATTTGTTTTATAACCTCTTCAACGTCTCACCTGATCCACTTGACAAATTAATGTAAACAAATCAATCACATTTGTTTCGTTGTTGAAGTGCGTTTTATTTTTCATGAGATAGAGTTTTTAAAAAGTTACATTATGGACTTAAAAGAAAAGAAACGAAAAAGAACGAACCCAATTCGTAACTGATGTTACAGAATATTTTTTGCGCATGCGCAATGAACTCGAAAAATAAGAATCAAATTGTTGTAATTCTACGATTTTTAATTGAAAACACAATACAAGAAATCTCTGAGAATTGCAGAATATTGAGAACTTAACTTCTAATTTTCTCCCATATCCTTTCCAGTACAACTAATCATTCATTATCTGACGATTCTGCTCTTCTCTCAGACCTTTCTTGTGTCTTTTCATTTTCTATCATAACACTTCCCAATACAAATAAGATTGTCCTATCTTTCTCAATATAAAAATTACCATAAACACTTTATAAAACAATAATTTAATCATATCAAAGCAAGAAGCCAACTTTACATTAGTAGCAAGAATTTGCCAAAACAATTTAATGGAAAGAATACACGAACCTAAAAGGTTTTGAAATTAAACAACAGGCACAATGCATCAATATGCCACTAAAACTTTCGTGATCACAGTTTTCATCTGCAAAATTCTGTCTTTTTTTTTTTTAAGAAAAATAATTAACTCAGACGTAAATGCATTGAAAGTATGATGATCTATGCATCTCCTGCGATAAAAGCGGTTAACAGACGACGGGTCTTCCTCAGCTTACCACTTGTTTTTTCTAAACTGGTATTAAAACAGTACGTGGCACGAAAATTCTTGAAGCCAAATAATATATAAATAAAAACAGAGTTGAAACCAGTCAAATCTATTGTGAAAACGATGTAGTTAAAGATTCAAAATTCCGTTGTTTATTTAATTCACGTGAATCATATTCTGTCTTACTATTTATTTGGCCGAATTAAAATTCGTTTTTTAAGACGCGGCTTGCTCAGCGAAACTTGTCAAAATAAGATTTTTTCAAATTATTTTCTATATTTATGTTGTGGAGTAGTTTTTCGCACTGAAGGTAATAATCGTGCTATGTCGGTTGCTAATCGACTTAACGCACCCAAAATGTTAGGAACTTGGTAATCTTCCACTGTAAGCTGATTCCTTAGTATTCGGCTAACTGCCTAGTAGTTCTACTGAACTACAATAGAACTCTAAAGAACTCTCTAGAACTTCTAAGAACTTTCCAAGAACTTCCTGTAAACTCTTATTAATATAGGAGGGAGAGTCCATTATCTGAGGAATAGGTGTGTTTCCCCATAACAATTTATCAATGATTAATAAAGAACAGAAGAAGAATAGTGACCGTTAAAATTTTCCATATTCAGGATTGGTTGCAAAAAGGATGGTTAAGACTACTCACACAGAAGACATAGGTCTGAGAATGAAGGTGAACGTTCCAATGCAAATTTGATTTTTTTAATCATTTCACCCTAAGCAAGGCGATAAAATCAATTAAGATGCGAGAGATTACTGAGTGCAAAAGAAACAAAAAGAACAACAAAAGAATAGGAATCAAGAAGACAAGATGGCGATTGGCATCGAATTTAAAGTTTTTACTATTGTATGGATTTGACGAAAAAGTAGGAAGACGGAAGAGATTTCCACAAGCGATTTTAAGTGCATGGGAAACATAGAACTTACGGTTACAAGAAGCAATTTCAACAATGAAATTATGGGACCTAGCTGCAAATCGAGTAGTGCGCTCAAATTCATGAAGTCAAGGTACCAAGAAAACTTAAAATATACCAAGTATTCTACGTTATATATATATATATATATATATATATATATATATATATATATATAACGTAGAATACTTGGTATATTAGTCAGGTAAATTCCGATAGAGACGAACTCAAAAGAACTCAATGTTAAAATTATTTATTTAATTTAACAGAGTAATATAATTTAGAAAAAATTTTGATATTCTACAATTTCATGGGTAATACATATTTCGCGGCTGACTTTCCGACCTTTTTTTGGAGGGTCTGACGAGCAGCAAGGTCAGTCGTGAAATACGTATTACCGATGAAATTGTAGAATATCTAAATTTGTTCAAATATATATATATATATATATATATATATATATATATATATATATATATAAGTGGACATTTAAGTCAACACCCCGAGTCGACAGTCTGTTTCATTCTAAACGCAATCATCAGTGCCTTCAATGCCCACTTTATATTTACATATACGCTATCTCTGATATTGAGCACTTTAATCCATAAATATAACATAACTTAAAACTATATTTTATCATATATATTAGTAATTAATCTGAAACAAAAAACGCCTTGCAGGAAAGTTCCAAAGGATTCTATTAACACTGGTCCAGCTAGAGAGCTAAGTGTAATTAAATTTATTTCAGTCAGTTAAGTGCCATACGTGATACACACATAGGCGATCATGTCTCGAAAGAGACATGACCAACTGGGCTGAAAATTATCCCGCAGTAGGTTGCCATTACTTTCTGCGGTAGACTGGTTGCTAACCAAAGCTATAAAACTTAATCTGTTCTGTTATTTAACCCATGACTGGAGAGGAGAGACGGATTAATACCTTTCTCATGAAAATGCAAGGAATTTAACTGAAATTCAAACTCGACTTTCCGATTTGTCGTTCCGAGCAGATACCCATTGTACCACAACGCACATCCACATAAATTTATTTACAGAGTCAATATTTATTACATATAAAAAAATTTAAACAAAACATCATGGGGGAATGAAATAAATGAGTGTGTGTGTGTGTGTGTGTGTGTGTGTGTGTGTGTGTGTGTGTGTGTGTGTGTGTGTGTGTGTGTGTAAAACTGAAGTAAAAGTAGAGGAGAAGAAAAAAGAAAAAAAAAAAGAAAAACGGGGCAGATCCTTGCTCTCGGAACCTGTAGGTTTGCCACTTTGGAGACAGAGGCGAAAAGAGATAAATGAAATAAGTTTTTAAAAAATTAAAAATAGAAATAAAAATAAGGAAGAAATAGGTCAGACAAATTAACGGCTTTACATGGCTACTGTTAAAGGGTCAGGAATAACGTTAATATCAAAATAAATTGGCTAAACATAAATTAAAAATTAAAACGAGAAGTGAGATAGATTTAAGAACAGGAAGTTATTATATACTATAATTAAATAATATCGCTAATAAGAAGAAGTAAAACAACTATTTTAAGGAATTTTAATTTTAGATTAATTACTAGGAAATTAAATTTAAATCTATGGCGGCATTAATACCAAAACGAACTGGTTAAACATAAGTTAAAAATTAAACATAGAATTAGAAGGAAAATAGATTTAAGAACGCGAAGTTAATATATAATTTAATGATATGGCTGATAAGAAGAAATGAAAAAGACTATTTTAAGGGGTTTTAATTTTAGATTAATTATTAGAAAGTTTGTATCTAAATTTTAGATTAGGGTTGTAAAAGAAGTGCTTGTGGAAGTAGTACCGTTGTTTAAATTCTTTCGCCGGGATTTTAATGTAAAGTTGATAATTATTCTTTTTCTTTTATTTTGTTTGCAGATGTTGGCTTGGTAGATCACTTAGGTAGGCTTACATTAACCTTCCACCGGACAAACGTTGATGGAACTGCAATTGCAAGAGGGTATTATGCCAGTTTTAATATTAGTTCTACCTAAATTCTTTAAAATCTGTCTATTATGGGAATTAATGATATTGTCTATACTATGTGTGCAAGAATCACTAATTTTAACAGTATTTCTACTGAAGATTCTGCATAGAGGGTTATTGGTTTGAAAATCTTTACTTACCAATTTCAGAAAATATTTCCCAATGTTAACGTTAGATAGTCTGCAAAATGAAGGCGGTTAAAAGATATAACTTTCGTTTTTCTGCATTTATTCCTCATTTTAGATTACTCAGATTTAATAACGAATTTTACATATACCAACTTATCCTTAAAGCCGCTTTCCTGCAGGGTTTTATTATATATATATATATATATATATATATATGTGTGTGTGTGTGTGTGTGTGTGTGTGTGTGTGTGTGTAAAACACAGATCATTAACGTTCAAGAAAACATTACTTGAGTTCAATGCATTTAAAGCCAAGCTGATATTTAGATATAAATATACATAGTTAATCAATAGTTAATAGATAAATCAGTCAGTCAGTTAAGTGCCATACGTGAAACACGATTGGGCGATCATGTCTCGAAAGAGACATGACTGACTGAGCAGAAGATTATCCCGTAGTAGGTTGCCATTGCTTTCTGCGGTAGACTGGTTGCCTGCCAAGTCTAAAGAACCCAATCTCTCCTGTTATTTAACCCATAACTGGAAAGAAGAGACAGATTAATACATTTCCCAAGTGTATTCGCGCGTAAGTGAATGCAATGAATTCAACTGGAATTCGAACTCGGCTCCCCGATTTGTCGTTCCGAAAAAAGTCCAAAAATCTTGTCTTACCGCTCGCCAACTAAGATTTATCTTACTCTGAAGAGTGAACATTGCAGCAAGAAGATGTCTTTTGAATATCTATCTATCTATCTATCTATCTATCTATCTATCTATCTATCTATCTATCTATCTCCTCAGTATCTAGGGAACCATATTTCTGTTGTCTAAAGTCTCTTCTTCATCTTTGAGGAGTATTCACTCTCTTACTCGAGGAGAGATATCACGCAACAGTTCAATACTCTTGTCTTTGTTTCTAACGAATTTTTTCTGTCTCTTAATACTCTGCTTAGCTTTTGGAATGCATCTTTGGTTATCCCAATACGTCTTCGGATCTCAGTACCGCATTTTTCGTTCTCTGCTAGAACACTTACCATATATTACAATTCTTGTGCAGGTTTGATTTTAGTATCCCCGATTTGGCATTTTGGGCTCATCCTTTTGCATTCTGTTTTCTTGTAGTTTATACTTAGTCCTTTCTTCTCGCTTTCCTTCGCTAACTTCCGTAGGAGCCATCGAAATTAAATTTTTATTTCTGTTATCAACACTGTGTCATCTGCATATCTTATGTTGCTACGATTGTGGCCACTAATAATGAATAGTGGTAGGACTTCTGATTCTCTCAGAATTGCTTCACTGTATAGTTTAAATAAATTCGGTGAGAGGACATATTCTTGCCTTTTACCCCTTTCTATTTTTGTATATCTGCTGAACTCATTTTCTGTCCGTATGCAGGTGTTTTCCTGCCAGTATATACAATTGGTTATTCTAATGACCTTTCCGAATATGTCAAGGACGCTGAGTAGCTCTAACAGATCTTTGGGGCGCACTTTATCGAACGCATTTGCGTAACCTTATTACTTACTCATCGACATTATCATGTTCATTGTTTGCGCATTTAGATGACACCACGCACGTCAAAATTCTTTATTAGACTGAACTTAACGAATAGTTGTTAAATATAATTAAAAACCTATTCCCAAACAGAAGAAGGTGACATTTTGTTTCTGGGGTTCAGTATTTAATGAGTAGTTTTTGCTTGTTTTTTTTTTTATATCATAACGCCACTGATGTGCAGGGGGCTACGTAAGAGTGAAAAGATTAGAAAAGAGAAATCCGGAAACCACATCCTAAATAGGGAAAAGGGGATGAACCTCTTCATTTGTACAATAGACGTGGGTGGAGTGTGAATCGGGCGATAGTTTAGTCTATCTACTCCAATTGAAAGAAAAAAAAAGAGAGTGAAAAGATTGGAAAAGAGAAAGCCGGAAACCACTTCCTAAACAGGGAACAAGGGATGAGCCTCTTCACCTGTTCAATAGACGTGGGTGGAGTGTGAACCGGGCGATAGTTTAACATTAATTTTTTAAATCAATTCACCTTAAGCAAGGCGAAAATTCCACTAAGACGGAAAGAAATACTGGGAGTGAAAAAGAATAAGAAAAATTTAGAATGAACCAGAAACCAAATTCTAAACAAGAAAGAAGAGATAAGCCTCTAGTCCTGTTCAGAAAACCGGGGAAGATTGTGAACCGGACGATAGATGAACTCCCACTGAGAATAAATAAATCAA
The DNA here is from genome assembly GCA_037127315.1 of Ascarosepion bandense. Taxonomy (NCBI): domain Eukaryota; kingdom Metazoa; phylum Mollusca; class Cephalopoda; order Sepiida; family Sepiidae; genus Ascarosepion; species Ascarosepion bandense. The sequence continues at coordinate 146,280 of JBBBDQ010001172.1, read as the reverse complement.
TAGAAAATAAAATTTCTGACGTCAAAGGTCGAAGAAACCGACTCAATCCTAAACAGGAAATCAGGAAAAACCTCTATTTCTATTATAAAAACCTAAAAGGAAAGTGAACCAAACGATAGACGAACCTATTTACAACTATTGAATAAAAAATGATGTAAATAAAATTTAAGAGTTTAGGCGAAGACGTTAGAAGTATAAAGTTGAAGTAGATTTAAGAAGGAACTTGAAACCCAATTCTGAACAGGAAATAAAAGATAAACCTCTACTCTTATTCAAAAGAGTTTGGAGGAATGTGAATCGAACGATAGGCGAACCTATTTACAACTATTGAATAAAAAATGGTGCAAATAATATTTAAGAGTTTAGCTGGTGACGTCAGATGTACAGAATTGAAATATATATATATATATTTTTTACAGGAACTGGGAAACTAATTCTAAACAAGTAATAAGAGATAAACCTCTACCCATGTTCAAAAAACCAAAGAGGATTGTTTCTATATTTGTCGCATTGGCAGAAGCTATATTTTCTGTCTATACTAGTAGTATTAGTATTTCGTCACTACGCTAGTAGTATTAGTACTTTGTTTCTATATCAGTAATATACTTATTTAGTCTCTATACTTGTAGTATTAGTACTTTGTTTCAATATCAGTGATATTATACGTCTTCGGGTATCTGGGGAATTTTCTAACAGAGGACGAAAAGTTCGACACTGAGATCCAAAGACGTATAATACCACTGATATAGAAACAGTGGTATTTTGTCTCTGCACCAGATGTATTAGAACTTCGTTTCTATAGTAGTAGTATTAGCGTTTTCTCTATACTAGTAGTATTAGTATGTTATCTCTAGTGATATACTATTTAATCATTTCATCCCAAGCAAGGCGATAACGTCACTAAGACGCAAGAGGGTTAGTGATAGTGAAAGAGAATGAAAAAAAAATTAGAAAGAACCGAAAACCCACTCTTAAACAAGGAACAAGAAATAAAAATTTAATCTGTAGATATAGGGAGATGGTTAATTTTATTTGACTCGGCCTTGTGTCATATTTAACCGAACTCGCTATAACTTACAAGTTTTATCCATAATTATCATCAGAAGGTATTTATCAGAGGGTTGGTTGTCGGCAGGTTGGGAATATATGAAATTATGTAGAATTAACAATAAAATATACATCTTTCATGTTAAAATAGAAATTTATTAAAAGGAAAGAATAACACAAGTTGTAGAAGTTAATGTGCAATTAGAAACATTATTAAGAAGTTAAGGGTAGAGTTCGTAAACTTCTCATGATGCCGGCTCCAGCAAGCCTTTTCGCATCTAGGTGTGAAAATACGTTGTATATGAATTTGCTGTTTTTAATCCAATCAGGATTCACGAAATTACTTTTCGCGCTGACTTGTGAATAGTCATTTGAATCAAATTTTGTGGGTGTTCAATTTTACTTTGGGTTTTTCCCGAATCGTGGTCTGGGTTTTTCCAAAATGTTTTTAGTTCTTAATTTCTTATCCACCACAAATCCTGTTCAAAAGACCAGGGAGGAGTGTGAACCGAGCGATAGATTTACAAGATGTGACATAGACCAGAGGAATATCTAAGAGGCTTTAGAATAGAATAACAATGAGGAGGATGATAGCCCTAATGGTTTACAAAATAATGTCGATGTCATGTGAGACAATTTCAAGTTCTCCTGCAGTTTTGTTTTTACATTTACATAGTTCGTTTTGATTTTAGCACTGCTTTCTTTTGAATATTGCCAAACACTTGCTATGCTTAGAAAACCACGATAATATAAATCGATCTCTGACTTTTTCAAGCGTAATCTGCACTTTGATTATATTTACAAATGTCCAGTTTGAAACTATTTACATCAGTGTTACTTACATAGCACCGAAGTTATCTTTTGCTTTCCATTTCTAAATAGTAGGCAGTTGTTAATGATATATGCAAAGTTTCAAACTTGACATTTGCAAATAAAAAAATGCATTTATATACAGGCTGCAATGAGTAAATTGTCGCCATTTTATAATTTTAATTTTGCGCATGCGTATTTTTTATTTTTGTGACTCCATAGTATAGTAGGGTCAGTTGAGCACCGTCTGTGAGAAAAAGAACACCATGACGCAGTTGACTCCACCAGAAATTTGGAAACGACATGCTGTATACTGCCTAGAATTCGCGCCAAAATTTTCCAGTACAAACACTTCAGAGTATCTGGATATCAATCTGGGGACAATAATTGGATGAGGCTAACAGTGATTACAAAGGTGTTTAAGGTGATCCCTAGTGATGGCGACATTATGCTTACATTCATCTTCCCACAAAGCTACAGACTCAACACAGTTCTACAACGAGTGCCTTAAGGAGGTCGTGCTGCCCTGAATCAAGAGGAAGACCCTATGTCTGGCAACAGGACACGGCACCATGCCACACAAGTAGGAGAACCCAGTCAAGAATGTTAGACAATTTCTGCGAGAAAATCACCCATTTCATCTCACCACCTAACTTCCCAGACGGCAACACCCTTGATTAATATGTGTGGGGTGCAGTTGAGGAGAGATCAACAAAACTCCTTGTAACACCAAGAATTAACTAAAGACAACATTCATCAACTTTAACCAGGAGACTGCCCAGAAGAGTTGTAGAAGGTTCCGAAATCTTCTGGATACAGTGGTTGAAACGAATAATGATTTTACTGAATAAATTTACTTTTTAGTAGTTCAAGACATTTTTTAGTAATTTTGGTAGATATATCTGTTAAAATGAGATGTCAGTGTTATTTTAATTTTTGCGTAATTTAGACGACAATTCATCCATCGCACCCTGGAGATGCTAATATTTTTATATCTTCTAATATAATCAAGTTAGAAGGGACAGATGGACTCAAGTCACGTCGGTGAGAAAGATTTTGTTTTTTATTCCTTCAACTATCTGGTAAATAAGAAACATGTTTAAACTTATTAATATTGTATTAACTTTTTTTTACATATAACTGACATAAAATGTATCTTTTCATGTGATATCAGAGTAAGAAAATTTCACATATTATAATAATAGTGACTCCTTTGGTTAGTGGCTGTTGAACGATACCCAGTTTATTGCAATTTATGTAAGAATATCATGCATGTGTCAAGTATAGAAATAAATTCTTTATTTAGTCATACTAAAAGAGCTAAGCATAAAAATATGTCTATCTGTCTGTCTGTCTTGGCTTTGATTTCATTCGGTTTAGTTTTGTTAATCTATGTCAGGTGTTCCCAAACTTTTTTCCGTCATCGCCCACTTTAACATGGACAAATTTTCTATCGCCCGCCTATGTAGTAAATATACTAAAGCATCCTAAAATAGTCTCGTAAAAGTTTGTTACTGGTTCGTAAACTGAACTTATGGTGATTTACTAAGTGCAGCTTAGAAGTGGCACAAGGCCGAAAGTATGGGCACATAAGGAGGATCAAACTCACTACTCAGTCGTCATTTTCCTAGCGAGACAAGCTTACCAACTATTACACCACGGCGATTTCATTTTTGCATAATTTAGACGCCAATTCTTTTATCGCACCTTGTAGACACCATTACAAGAAGTCAGAGATTGATTTGACACCGAGTTTGTATCATGAACAGGACCCCCTTCTAAAATGATAAAAAAATGTCGGGGTTGAGGAGGGTTAAATGAAAGTTAATCTACAAAAATTGTTAATAAATGATTTCCTAATTTTCATGACGGACTCAGTCAATTAAAGTCGAACAATCCTGGAAATCATATGGAATTTTATGTTACGTTATCACTGAATTGATGAAATGTTAATTTTAATAAGGTGTGGTCTTGATAAACGGTAAGATAAAAAGCACTTCACATTTGATGAATTCTTTCTCAAACCCCATTACCATCTTATTACGGATTTCACTCACCTGAGATTCGTGCGCATGTGCGCCTTACGGCCATAACGCGTGGAACATCATTTCTCGTACTTTCACTGAAAAAATATTTTTCGTTACATCTAACACTGAAGACTATTTGAATATTAATGATCCTCCTCAAAACTATAAAAAATACCAAAATATTCCTGGTTTGCGGGAATATTTTTATTTTATCTCAAGATGTGGCCAGTTATTTCTATTTAGCTTCCTGTTTATTTATTGTCTTTTTTAATACATGTTCTTTGCATATCTCGTTTAAATATTCATGTCCAGCTTCTTATCGCCCACCCAAAACTTGAAAACCGCCCACCAGTGAGTGATATCGCTTAGTTTAGGAAACCCAGATCTATGTGAATCTGATTGATTTTTGTATAAAACGGTGTCTTTTTATTAATTGTGCTGATTTGAAATCAAAACTATCATCTGTCAAATTGTTCATATATATGTTTTTGCAATAATGTTCGCCGTGTCAGTCAGTTAAGTGCCATACGTGAAACACGCTTGGGCGATCATGTCTCGAAAGAGACATGACTGACTGGGCAGAAGATGATCTAGTGAACCACCCTCATTCCCTTCACATTTCATTGGCGAGATGTTAGTCCCACTGGAACAGTTTCTTCCCACAAGCCTCTACTCTGTGGAACCAACTCTGAACAGGATATTTCCCCGATCCCTACAATCTTAACCTGTCCAAGTCTAGCGTTAACGGTTATCTTCCCTTCATATCCCCATAAAGCACTGTTCGTCTTACCTCTTTTTGATTTTTGTACACGGTGAACGTTGTGGTGCATTAGATATCTGCACGGAACGAAAAATCGGGGAGCCGAGTTCGATTTCCAGTTGAATTCCTTGCATTCACTTACGCGCAAATACCCTTGGGAAAGGTATTAATCCGTCTATTCCTTCCAGTTATGGGTTAAATAACAGGACAGATTGGGTTCTATAGACTTGGTCGGCAACCAGTCTACCACAGAAAGCAATGGCAACCTACTGCGGAATAATCTTCTGTCCAGTCAGTCGTGTCTCTTTCGAGACATGATCGCCAAAGCGTTTATCACGTATGGCATTTAACTTAAATTTTCAAATTGCATTTGTGGTTATATTGTGGTTAGCAAATAATATCAACCCTACGTAGAAAGTTAACAACGCATAATGATAACCGTTTACTCATAAGGAAACATTCGGTATTCATTGGCTGATGAGCCAGTCTAACTTTCGCTTGAAATTTACAAAATCTTTCTATGGAAATAATTTTAATTGCTTAATCTCTCTTTTTTTTTTAATCGTATCACCTCGAGCAAGGCGGTAATGCCACTGATGTGCAGGAGGCTACATAAGAGTCACGTTCGCGCTACTACTCTTGGGAGAGGCATGAATCCATCTCTCCTCACCCAACTGTGGATTAAATAGCAAAATAAACTGAGCTCTCTAGCTTCGAGAGACTTGTGGCCATATCACGTTGAAACATCGGTTTTTTGGAAAGCTGAGTTTGAATTCTGTTTACCTATATTCACTTCGCGCAAATACATTTAGGAAAGGCATGAATCCACCTCTTCCTCCAGCTGCAAGTTAATTAGTAGGACTTCGATCAGTAAATCATTATTATCTATCTGGCTCTAACTCGCAAAAGGTTGATAAGCCGTAAAAAATCAATCAATCTAGCTTTGAGTAACAGCCATTCTAAACGAAATTCAGCTCTGAAATTGAAAATGTAGTAAAGACAGTATTTACATTATTCGGACTATTGTCCTCATCTTTGTTGCCATTTGTACGACGTTTCGGTCGTTTTACGCTCCTGCCTTTTTCAGGTGCTAGAAATTTTGAACTGAACCCTTTATTACAATCACTGGGGTATATCATTCTCATTCCTTGCGTAGTCCTTAAGACAGTGGATATAGACGTTGAATGGTTCCTGTGACTTGATCCAAAGAGTTGTGAGTTCAATACCAGGTTACAGCAGTGGTGAACAAGTAACTTACAGGGTTAGAGGGAAATAACTCATGACTTACAATCGTGGCATTACTACTACGCAAGGAATGACAATGATATATAAAGGGTTTGGTTCAACATTCCTAGCACCTGAAGAAGGCCGGAGCGTACAACGGCTGAAACGTCGTACAAATGGCAACAAAGATGAGGACAATAGTCCGAGTAATTTAAATACTGTAAATACTACCTCGTCTCAGAAATATAGACAAATACTGTAGTAATTTGTAGTAATGGGAAATCACACTATAATCTTTACCAATTCACAACTAATAAAGAAAAGGAAGATGTAGAGAACCATGATCGCCTACGCCTTGAAAGTTTAACTTATCTAAATGATATAACCTTATTTATCAATTAAAAAGTGACGTAACGGCTCAAAAATCGAAAAGAACGGATAGTGTTCGAATTCTAGTTGAGCATGCTTTGTCACCTTCGCACTAATTCTGTTGTGAAAGGCATGACCTCAAGTTTCCCTTCGTTTTGTTCTGTCACAAATTATCACGAGTTTGTTCACTGACAGAGGATGTTGGGCTATTGTTTGTTTACCTATTATAGAAGTAACAGCAAAACTGCTGCTATAACTATTGTCACCTTTGTCTGACGGAAACCACCATTTTATAATTTTGAAATACACGAAAGATATACACCGTATATATAGATGAAATTTGTAACTGGATGCAGGTGACAATAGAAATGCTTAAACTTTAAAATTCCAAGCTGAACTGCACCGATGTTGTGATTAAATTTCCTCAGGAAAATTTCACTAGAAACAAAGAAAAGAGTGCTGGATTGCTATGTGATGTGAGTTCTTCAATACGGCAGTGAATGCTGGACAATATAATCGAAAATGAGGACAAAACTGGAAGCAGCGGAAATGTGGTTCTACAGAAGGATGCTGCGGATATCGTGGACTGGGCATGCAAGCAACGATGAGGTGTTGGAAAGAATGGCAACAAAAAGGAAATTAATACTGAGCATCAGGAAGAGACAACTGAAGTTCCTGGGACACGCAATGCGGAAGGAGAACCTGGAGAACCTGATACTGACTGGTCAGATAGAAGGAAAGAGAGACAGAGGAAGGCAGCGGATAACATATTTGAGGGTCTGATCAGGTGGATGACGGAAGGGGGGTTGCCAGGAGTAACAGGAGCAAACAACTGAATTTTTGGGACTTATAAACCTAATGTCCAGTAACCATTTTTTTTGCACCAAAGATGAGGACAATAGTCCGAATAATGTAAATACCGTAAATACTACTTCATCCACTATCTTTCTTTAAAAAAAAAAAAGCATGGCAATTCTCAGAGTATAAAGAAAAATAATCTTTGGAGAGCCATTATCGCCAACGCCCTAGAAGGATATAGCATTAGAAATAAATAACTTTCAGTTCTTCTTTACTATTGTTCACCCAATACAAGACTCAAGAGCCAGTCACAAGGGATAGAGAGACGTGGAGAACCATGATCGCCTACGCCCTGAAAGGAGAGGGTACATATAAGAAGAAGAAGAAGAAGAAGAAGAAGAAGAAGAATATTTCAGAGGCTATTTTGTTTCCTCAAACAAACATTTTATGGATATTTAAACTGGCAAAAAGTCTTCTATTGTCCTGCAAGAGCGAACAGAAAATGTTTTATATCAATATTAACATTTTATTTTAGGTCTCAAAAGATGAGTTTCTTTTTTGTTTCTTTTTTATGTTAGATTTACAAATATGTCTGAGATAGAATTGAAAAGAAGTTTACCTACATTTTCATATAATTCAAAAAATAAAATAAAATATGAAAAACAATCGTAAAAGTTTTAGTAGAAAACGTTTCCGCGATCACTACATCCTTGACATGTTCAAGACTAGTATCAACCGTTATCTTCCCCTCCTATCCATATAAACTACCTCTTAAAGTAAACCTCTACCTCGAGTGGCCCCCGGGCCTCGTACAGGGTGAAAAATACTTTAAAAAAAGAAAAAAGGAAACATGTGAAAATGAATTCACTACAGAAAAAAAAAATGGCCGAAATTTACGGATATGAAAGATTTTAAGATGTCACGCAAGCCTGAACTGATATTACACTTTTTGTGTGTGTAGTTGCAGTCGTAGTAGTAATAGTGATGGCGGTGGTTGTAATGGATGTAGTAGTAGTATTTTTATTTGCTTTGTTGTTTTGTGGCCTTTTAGATATTCTAAAGTTTGTCGTACACGCGCGAAAATAAACACACAGACATATTCACCGTTCCACCTCGCCACCGTCAAACACAAAAGACGCTTTTAGTCTGAGAGCAGACAAAAAAAAAAAAAAAAAAGAAAGAATAATAAATAAAAATAAACAAATAAATAAAAAGTAGTAGTTTCTGGAAGTCTCAAAATGGGCGACACATATGCAAACAGGCCATAAATGAAAAGATTGCGAACATTCATTTTTTTATTATATGTATATAATATACCTTGGCGGTTTTAAAGTCAGTTGTGATATCACAGGTAGGATTTATTAAACGTCGAAATTTTCATAAGTTGTTCGGTAAATTCTGGCAATATTGGTGATGGTGATAGAGGTAGAAATAATCATTGTTATAACCTGAGTATTTGAAGCCGGTAAGGGGCAAGAAGATGTGGAGGGCGATGATCACTTACGTCCTGAAAAGACTCAAGTACATAAAAGGAGAAGAATGTGAAAAAAGGGATGTGCCGGTAGCGAAATAGATATCGACCGGGAAAACGAAATCGGAGAGACAAATTTAATTTCCGAGCATGTCCGGCAGGGTTAAGTTTCAAACTAATACCGTTGAGGTAAAAAAAAAAAAAAAAAAGAATCCGTTTCTAAGCGTAGTGTGTGCTATTAGTGTGTGCTATTACTGTGTGCTATTATTAGAGCTTGTTGAACTAAACAACCTAAGAGATGAATTCCAACATCTGAATTCCAAATCTTAGTGAAAGCAACAAGAAACCACTCCACCATCTTTACAGTATTTACATTATTCGGACTGTTGTCCTCATCTTTGTTGCCATTTGTACGACGTTTCGACCTTCAGGTGCTAGGAATTTTGAACCAAACCTTTATTACAATCAGTAGGGTATATCATCCTTATTCCTTGCGTAAAGCCTCGATTGGAAGTCATGAGTTATAGTTGTAGCCTGGTATTGAACTCACAACTCTAAGAGTCAACTAACCAACGTCTATCTCCACTGGGCCATGTGTCCTTAAGGACAAGAACAACTGAATTTTTGGGACTCATAAACCTAATGTCCAGTAACCATTTTTTTTGCACCAAAGATGAGGACAATAGTCCGAATAATGTAAATACCGTAAATACTACCTCATCCACTATCTTTCTTAAAAAAAAAAAAAGCATAGCAATTCTCAGAGTATAAAGAAAAAGAATCTTTGGAGAGCCATTATCGCCAATGCTCTAGAAGGATATAGCATTAGAAATAAATAACTTTCAGTTCTTCTTTACTATTGTTCACCCAATACAAGACTCAAGAGCCATTCAAAGTAGAGAATTAGAAAATCGGGATATTGTAAGCGCGTGAGAGCAAGGGTTGCCTATTTTAAGGATATGTAGGATAGATAGCGGTTGACTCTCGATTTAAAGAAGTTAAGACTGTAATGATCAAAAAATCCTGGGAGCCAATTTCAAATTAAAACAGTTCTGGAGAGGAAGCTGTCCGAGTGGAACTTCCTCCTCACTAGTGGAATACGAAGGGGACGGTAATGAGTCTACACATTGTACGTTGCATGTCGGGTCCTAGCTGTGAAGGTCTGAACTGCTGGGACCAAAGAAAGGCGTTTACCCGAACATCAGCCATGAAAATTGTACCAGAGTAGGCTAGCAACGCTTCGTCTGTAAGTGGGGAAAATTAATCGCCCACAAGGCCGCGCAAACTATTTTAAACTCGGTCAAGTCTGGAGGGTAAGAATTGGGAAGCTACGGACTGGATGTGACAGTAATGCTCTATATTTGGTCTGATTTTGCTCTCGTCAAGTTAGGCAGTAGTTCCCAAACTTTTTCGGGTTGTTATCTCCCTTGCGTCCCAAAACACAACCCTAAGCCTCCACCTCCTCTTATTTTATAGTCAATGTGATTAAATTTTCTTGGTACTAGTACTGCATGTAGAATTAGTATCTTAGAATTTCTCATAATAATTATTATATAAATGGGATATACTCTAAAGTGAAGGTAAAATGCACTTTAGGTGCAAAGTGTGTGTGGTTCAGAAGGTACCACAACCACTTTGGGAATCACTGAGGTAGATCATAGGTGCATTCAGATACTTTCCCAAACGGTACATGGAACTTCTCACCTGCACCTTTTCCCCTACGAACCTAAAGTTGGCGTAATGGTTACCACTTCACAGAAAAAAAAAGAAGGAACCGACGAGCTGAGTTCAAACTCTGCTTTAAATTTTTTTTTTTTTGTGCTACATCTAAGCTACGCTTAAAAAATCGCCATAACAATAACACAAACTGTATGTTACCTTAAACTGGTTTATCAGTTTGTTTTACATCAGAAGTAAAATTGCGGGTAATGACTAAAAATTATACAACCTCAGACTAATGTCATATAGAAACAAATATATATATATATATATATATAAATATATATATATATATATATATATATATATATAAACTTATAAATGGAATTTTGTGTGTGTGTATGTGTGTGTGTGTGTGTGTGTGTTCGTTACCTATAGACTCCGAAACGGCTGAACCGATTTTCTTGAAAATTTACACAGTTGTACTATAAGCGTCTGCGAGTGTTCTTAGCTAAATTTTCTGTCGAGGTACCCCGGATAAATATCGAAAATCGATAATCGAAAAAATCGGGTTATAGAAGGAGTGGTCCGATACTCTCATAGACAAAGACGTAAGAAACGATATTCAGAAGTTGCAATTCTTACAATAGTGCAGAAAATCGATAATATATATATATATATATATATAAAAAAGGCAAGATGTTTGTGTGTGTGTGTCTGTTTATCTGTCTGGATGTCTGTATTTTTTTCAGCCCTTTTATTTTAGCTTTTGCTTCGGGTTTGCTTAGGGCATATATAGCGCATAGCACAGAGGTAGAATTGCCGACTGACGCCAATTCTCTCGGGTTTCAATCCTGGGTTAAAAGCAATCGGAGTCCTACCATACTGATGAGCTGCGAAACGGGTCTGTCTGCGGATGGCTTTATATATTGATTGATTGATTGATTGATTGTTTAATACTTAATTTTCGGTCCTAATAAGGTTAGACCAGTACACATTTGTATTAAAAAGTGTTCTATACAATCATATTGTAGAACTTTTGAATATTTTCCATTTTTAAACGAGTTATTTCGATACCCAGGTTTCTACCATGAGTGGTGCCTTCAGGCGATTTTTAATAACTGATTTTACCTTTTACCGTTTTTCTGTTTAAGAACGCTCTTGTAACGGTGTTTTATTTGAACGTTCACGTGGCAGGAAATTTATGAACGCGCATTGTGACGTTTCCATCCATGGTTGCATGAACCAAAGAGGTATTTCTTAGTGTGGATGCATTTAGTCATAATTTTTGTTCTTTCATTTAACAGTTCGTCTTTATTTGGGTATGTCAAAATTTTTAATTTTTCTTCTTGGCACAGTCTACATATTTGTCCACCGTTGTAAGGCTTGGCTGTTTTTACAATGCTCCACATTATGTCTGGATTTTTTTCATATTTTGATTTTAATTTCCAGACGTGGTTAGACAATTTTGTATTGTTTTTTAATTTTTTTTATTTTAACTGTAGCTCTGTGGTTGAACCACCTGGTCTTAAAGGTGTCTTTGGTTGAGCCCAAATATATTTTGTTATGGCCATCTGGGTCATGTACCTCTGCCTTATAAATTATTCCTTTTGTGTTGCAGAGACCTTGAAGTGGACATTTATTTTTGTCCCTGTAGTTGCATTTCCTGTTGATGGTTTTGTTTTGTACACCAACAAAGAATGCAACTGCAGGGACGATCCGCTTAGGTAAAAACTTGGTAGGTTTGTTGGCTCACTAGCTTTACTTTATATATATATATATATATATATATATATATATATATATATATATATATAGAATAGTACACTTGGTATGTAATCCAGGTAAATTCCAAAAGAGACGAACTCAAGAGAACTCATTGTTAAATTCATTTATTTAATTTAACAGAGTAATATAATTTCTAAAAGATTTTCGATTATTACTATGGATAATACATATTTCACCGCTTTGATGTTATTATCGCGGTTCGTCAGATCCAAATGGATATTTTAACAAGCAGGTTTTTGTCGTAAAGTACTTAGTCGGCATTGATATAGTGTTAATAGAATTGATGGGGATAAGTTTGACACTTATCTGAGCAGAGTCATGCAAACTTCGAAGTTTTGTGAATGTAACATTATGATGTTCTCACTCTTCAGGGCTTTTGTTCAATCTAAGTGGCAAAAAGAGCACATTGAAAAATGTCCTGAGGAGTGAGGACATCATAATCGTGCTTTCACGAAACTTCGAATCGGCATGACTCTGATTAGTTAAGTGACAAACATCTCCACATTAATCCTACATATAGTATATATAGCCGCTAGCTTAGAATCTCCGACTGATATCAAATCGGTCCGGTTTCAAATTCGTTTAAAAGCAATCAGATGTCTAGTCGTAGTGATGAGCTGTGATAGAGCGGAACAGGACTGTCTGCGGATGACGACGCTTTCGCCTGTCGATTGAGCACTCTGTGGAAATGGTAGCTTTTAAAAACAGGAGTTACCTCCTGCTATTTACGCATCGTCCTTCAGCAATGAACTGAACACTCTTGGCTACTAGCGTTTGTTTACATTGTGTATATAACCCACTAAAATCTGCATTCTTCGCCGTGCGCCGTGAGCTTAGAGGCAGAATTTCTCGACTGATGTCAAATCGCTCAGGTTTCAATCCCGACGGATTTGACATCAGTCAGTCCTGAAGCAAAACAGGACTGTCTGCGGATATATATATATATATATGGTATCCTCATGTTTTGTTATTTCTGTCCTTTTAATATATCTGTTATTATTGCCCGAGTATTGGTAATATTAATTTATTTTTATTTTCTTACCCACGGAGGTGAGAATATTAGAATTATTCTTTTGACTATTAACTATTTGACAACTAGAGACAAGTATTATGAGTAGCGTTGAAGACCACAAATATCTAGGATCACACATCAAGAATTCTGAAAAAAATGGATAAGATCTGGAAATCCAGTCTTGATCGTAAGATCAAAATCCAAGTTTTTCGCGCATTTATTGAACCAATCTTACTCTATGGATCTGAAACTTGGACTCTTTCAGCAAAACAACAGCGCCGTTTAGATGGATGTTATACTCGTCTTCTCAGAAGAGTACTTCATCTTTCATGGCGGAACCACTCAACTCTAGAAATGATATATGGAGACCTACCAAGAGTATCAACCTTAGTTCAAAAGAGACGTGTCCATTTTGCTGGGCATTGTTTTTTTTTTAATCATATCACCCCAAGCAAGGCTGTAACGCGACTGATGCGCAGGGGGCTACGTAAGAGTGAAAAGATTGTAAAAGAGAAAGCCGGATCCCACATCCTAAACAGGGAACAAGGGATGAGCCTCTTCACCTGTTCAACAGACGTAGGTGGAGAGTGAACCGGGCGATAGTTTAGTCTATCTACTCTAATTGTGCACGTACCACAGATGAACTTGTTTCATCGTTTGTATTATGGAGGCATCCATCATCTCACAATCGATCTCGTAAGTTAACCTTTCCAGACAGGATACATAGATATACATCTATCGCAAAGGAAGACCTTACAGGAGCTATGACAAATAGGGAATACTGGAAGGTTGTAGTGAGTTCTATCTCGGCCGAGGCCGCAGAATGATGATGATGATGATGATTATGAGTAGCTGCTGAAAAGTTCTCAGCCCAATAAAGTAAGAACACCGAACCACCACGGCAAAATATACAGTTTGGTCAGAGTTTTCAAAATCAGTCAGGCCAATAGTTTTTCAGCATTCGATCGTCCTTACCTGCATTTTCTGTAATCAGATGGGTAGAGAAGCGCAACCGTTCTCAGTAAGACAAATAAAATAAACGATAAGGGTTCTAATTCCAGTGACGGTTGCTTGTATTGATGTTGTACTGGTGGTACTGGGAAAGGCATGAATCCATGTAGAAGTAAATCCCATGTCACTTACATCGGTAAGAAGTAAGTTTCCATTCAAACAGCTTCTTCCAGCGAATCATTGCCCTGTGGAACGAACTCTCTGGTCACTATATTCTTACCCTGTTCAAGTATAGAGATAACTGTTTTCTTCACATCCTGTGCTTATAAACTATACATTGACCCTACTACCTCGAGTGGCCCCCGAGCCTTGTACAGCGTGAACCTCAATGTATTATTAAAAAAAAAAAACTTACAATCTGCTCTGTTGGAGAAAAAGAGATGGATTAATACTATTCCCTAAAATGAATAGAGCAAATTCGACTCAGAATTCGAACTCGGCACTCCGATTTCACAAAGACATTTGATACAATCAAGTGGATTGCTTTGTGAAAAATAATGAGAAAGCTTAGTTACCTAGAAAAAATTTAAGTGGGTTAATAGTGACTCATTGTGCCTTTTCAGCTAATTATGCTACTAGGAAAATTGGTTCAGTGTTGCGTTAGACAATTCTTCTCTCCGGAATCTATCTTACATATTTATAATCTACTATTCATCCTTGCTTTAAATATTGTTGCCATATTTGATCCTGTGCTTCTGCTATATATTAAGAGATTTTTGATAAAAGAATCTGCAGTGTTATTGGCCCTGATCTGGTATCTCGGCTTCAACCACTTTTTCACTATATTCCCTGTGCTTTTCTATAAACGTTTTTATGGTAATTGTTCTGATAAACTTTCCTCTATGGCACCGAGAATTTAAGCATAGTACTAGATTGGTGCGTTGTGTGCGTTGTGGTGCAGTGGGTATCGACTCGGAACGAGAAATCGGGGAACCGAGTTCGAATTTCAGTTGAATTCATTGCATTCAATTACGCACAAATACCCTTGGGAAAAGTATTAATCTGTCTCTTCTCTCCAGTTATGGGTTAAATAGTAGGACAGATTAGGTTCTATAGCCTTGCGCAGAAAGCAATGGCAACTTAATGTGTACCCTATCGCACGCCTGGCAATCTATTTATTATCAACCTATTCGACTAAGATTATTATATATGTTGAAATTATTCAAGATGCAGATGGCTGCAATCTTGTAGATTATACTGATTTTTGTACAAGTGTAGGTTAATATTAATCGTTAAGGGTTGCGTCTATTAGTATTTACTTGGCTCACGGACAGGTAAATATTAATCATTAATATTTGGTTCTATAAGGAATTACGTAGTTTAAGAATAGATAAAAATTTGTCATTTATATTTAAACATGTAAATATTTATTTGGGTGGGGTCAGGAAATACTGTCAGTGCATTCTAGGCTTTGACGAGAAGGCAGCTGTTGATTAGAATTACGATACAAGGTAATTAGTTTAAGAGACGAGTTTGTTAATTATCCAGCTAATGTATGCAACTTGATATGCCAATGTTTGTACCACCTGGCGGAAGAAATTTCACGTCGGAAAACTTGCTTTTTAAATTTTTTAGATTGCAAAAAAAAAAAACAAAACAAAAAAACAAACTGAAAAGTTTCTGAAGAGGTCTTGATGTAGAAATTCTAGGTCATAAAGGTCATAAAGGTGACATACATAACTTCAAAAGGACACGGCCATATCACGCTGAAATACCGGTTCTAGAACGGCCACCTCAGTCAAGCAACGTCGATTCTATTCAGGACATAGATAGATGACCGAGATGTGTACTATAATTATGGTTTTCGAAAAATTGCAAAATTGTTGCGTTACATTGATATATGCTAGCAGTATTTGTTATATTTATACAAATTTATAGCATCATAGCCTGAGATATAGCGTGCTTAGCTGGATGAAAGCAAGATTTTACACAACCCAACAAAGATTAGTATATCGTCAAACTAACATACCTAACGGATAGGTGACCGAGATTCTTCTTCTTCTTCTTCTTCTTCTTCTTCTTCTTCTTCTTCTTCTTCTTCTTCTATGTGCCCTGTCCCTTCAGGACGTAGGCGATCATGGCCCTCCACGTCTCCCTATCCCTTGTGGCCCTCAGCATGTTTGTTCCTTTTACTCCTGGTAACCCCCGTTCCGTCATCCACCCGACCAGGCCCTGCAAATATGTTATCCGCTGCCTTCCTCTGTCTCTCTTTCCCTCTACCTGGCCAGTCAGTATCAGGTTCTCCAGGCTCTCCTTCCTCCTTGCGTGTCCCAGGAACTTCAGTTGTCTCTTCCTGATGCTCAGCATCAATTTCCTTTTGGTTGCCATTCTTTCCAACACCTCATCGTTGCTTGCATGTTCAGTCCACGATATCCGCAGCATCCTTCTGTAGAACCACATTTCCGCTGCTTCCAGTTTTGTCCTCATTTTCGATTATATTGTCCCGCACTCACAACCGTATTGAAGAACTGACATCGCATAGCAATCCAGCATTCTTTTCTTTGTTTCTAGTGAAATTTTCCTGTGTGTTAGTACTTTATTCAGCTTCTGGAATGCATCCTTGTGCTTTTCGTTCTCAGGAATAGAAATGTATAGAAACTGATGTGGACACAAAGTGAGGGGTCAGTTTATATATTGATTGTAATATAGAACTGATCCCCCGCTTTATTTCTAGCATCCTTCTGTGGAACCACATTTCGGCCGCTTCCAGTTTTGTCCTCATTTTCGATGATATTGTCCAGCACTCACTACCGTATTGAAGAACTGACATCACATAGCAATCCAGCACTCTTTTCTTTGTTTCTATTGAGATTTTCCTATGGCGCCACTAATAAGAAATATATGTGATTTTTGTGAAGTGCTAACCTTCAAATGTCACGTGACAAAAATTAGGCCCAATCGGATCATTAGTTTACAAATTACAGTTATTTAAGAGACTCTACTGTTGCAAATTTTCAAAACAATGGAAAATTGAAATTGCTTGAGATAACAGAGGAGTTGAACATATCAGAAAGCAATGTATTCACCAATTTGCATGAAAATTTGTCAATGAGAAAGCTGTGTTCAAGGTGGGTGCCACGTTTGCTCACGTTTGCTCACAGTCGATCAAAAACAACAATGCGTCGATGATGCAGAGCAATGTTTGCAACTTTTAGCGCAACAAGAAGAAGGTTTTCGTGAATACGTGACAATGGATGAAACATGAATCCACCACTTCACTCCGGAGTCAAATCGACAGTCAACTGAGTGGACAGCATCAGGTGAAAGCTGTCCAAACTAACTAAAGACGCCAACATCAGTAGGCAAGGTTTTGGTTTCTGTATTTTGGAATGCACAAAGTGTTTGTTCATCGATTACCATAAGAAAGGAAGAATCATCGATAGCGAATATTATACAGCATTATTGGTGCCTTTGAAGGAAGAGATCACAAAAAAATACGGCTACAAATGAAGAAGAAAAAGTGATCTTTCACCGTGTGACAAGTCGACCGCAACGAGAGTAAAACTAGATGAATTGCACTTCGAATTGCTTCCACATCCACCTTATTCTCTAGATCTGGCCACCAGCGACTACTAGCTGTTTGCAGACCTCAGAAGAATGCTTCAGGGAAAGTGATTTGGCGCCAATGAAGAAGTGATATTGGAAACTGAGGCGTATTTTGAGGCCAAAGACAAATCGTTCTACAAAAAAGACATAATATTTTTAGAGAGGCGTTCAAATGAACGTATTACCCTAGAAGAAGACTATGTTAATGAATAAAGTTGAATTTTGCCTAAAAGTTGTTATTTTATTAGTTAGGTCCGGTATATATTTAGTGATGTGTTATGTTGCCAGTATTTTGACAAAATATTTCATTAATGCGAACTTATAGCATCATAGCCTGATGTGTAGCGTGCTTACCTGTATGAAAGCAAGATTTTACACAATCCAACAAAGATTGGTATATCATAAAATCAACCCACCTAACAGACAGGTAAACATTAGTCCTTTATATTTGAGTCTACAAGCATTTACTGGATTCATTTGGTCGAGTTTGATTCTCACAGGTTGCCTCACACACAATTTGAAACTGATGTGTCTAAAATCCTTGGACCACGGTTTTTAGAACTCGGGAGAAATACACAAGATAATTATTAGTATACATCAATTGTCATTTGCTAATACGCTCAAGCTATATATATAATAAAGCAAAAATTTCGATATTTGAATCCGTTGGATAGCCATTTTTACGAGAAAATCCTTGCTTCTTCAGCAACGACAAAACGAAAATTTTTAAGAAGCGAAGATTTGTTCGTAGAAATGGCTATCCAAAGGATTTAAATATCGAAATTTTTATTTTTATATTTGGCTTTGTAAATAGAATGTAATATTTGCATCGAGTCCTCCACCTTGATCAATTTTAATATTAATGAAATTAATATTAATAGAATCAGTTTTTTTTGGATTTATCTCTCTGATCATCCTTTTGTATTTAATATATATATATATGACCAAAATACAGTTTAAACTTATGCTACATTTATGGTTTAAAATTTTCGATATCAGAAGTAGAGCGTATGTAAATATAAAAGTGAAAATTGTGTTCAACACCCAGCAACGACAGTCTGTTTCGTGCTTAGACACAATCTTCAAGCCATGTATGTCGTGTTTTGGCTCGACTATTCATATATGTTGGTCAATGGTGTATTATGGGTCTATTGTATTATACTAACGGTTATTAGGAGGGCGCTAACGGTTATGTTTGAAATTGTTCTAAAAACCATTGAGTAGAAAAAATATGGATCTGAATGCAGTTATTTGTAGATATATTATACTATTGTTTATTAATTTTCTACTCCATATTTATTATTGATTACTTCATTATTTGTTGTTGATTGTTATTATTACGTTTACTTGTGTGCATTCATTTCTTTACTTATTTACTGTTTTAATTTTTTTGTTTATTTTATTTTGCTTATCTTTTCATTATTTTATTTTATTTTTATTTGTTCACTTTTTTTGTTAGTTTTACAGATTTTTTTATTTATTTTTCTAGGCCGATGCTTATTTTCCATTATATTCTTTTATACCATTTGTTTTTGGTTTTAATTGTATTTTTAGAAAACTGTTCGCATATTTGTAGTGGATGTGTGCGTAGTTTGTCTGTTTCCAGTATCTTTCAGTTAACCCTATGTATATTTTCTTTCTTTATCTGCTGATTTTACAGTGGCTTTGTATATTACATTGTTTCGTAAGCAATAACCCTTTAGGGAACATGTGTTGTTTGTTCTGCAGGGTGGCTTGTTGGGTGGTTTTCTATTGTACTTTGTACTTGGATCATGTTTTCGATGTAACTGTAGTTGATTTGTACTGTATTTTTATTAAATATGTTGTGAATGTGCTTTATGTGGACAAGTGTTTGCGTATGAGTTTAATGAATATTTTTCTACGTTTGTTTCTATGTTTTGTTGTACAGTGGGTTGAACTATGTCATGGTTTTTCTCTGTTAGGATTTTTGTAGTTTGTGCTGTGTACGTGAGTGTTACCAAAAACCGCTATTTTTTAGAACTGTTTCATAATCTTTCTTGGCTTTGTTGAAGATGGTTCCACTAAAAGAATTGTCATATAGCCTGCGGTTAAATTGATAGTGGCTTCTGCTTGATAGTTAATGGTGGTTGGTTGGAAAATAAATGTATGTAAAGTGGTTTGTCGTTAGGCTTTCTGTATCATTCATATGTACCTTTTCTTAGATTGAATGTGATATTTATTAAATTTACTTTTAGATTAGTTTCTATGACTATATAGAATTCCATTTTTTTAAAACAATTTATTTTTATTTCTGATTTTATCTGTTATTTTTTTTCTGTTACAGTTTTCTTGGATTATAAAACCGTCGTCCCTGTAGCGTTATATATTATTTTTATCGAATATTTTATTTAGTACTTATATTAAATGTATACCTATAAGCTCTCATGTTCACGCACTATCAACACTTTCCATTGTAATGTCAAAGGCTGTTCTTTTCTTTATTCACCCGTCTTCGTTGTCGAATAATAATTTGAGGGTGTTTAATGATTTTTACATTGTTTGTGCTTTTTTTATTTGCTTTTTTTTTTTTTAGCTAAAGAGGTGGCCTTATCTAGCATTTGTTTGGTTATAGAAGTGCATACATTTTTTTTTTATATATACTTGTTTAAATTTACAATTAGGGTTGTTTTTTAAGTTACAAGACCAGTCTATAGTTGTTGTTTTTTTTTTGTTTTTTTGTTTTTTCACTAAAAGTATTGTCCATCGCTAAATACTACTTTTTATCATGTTTCTGAATTTGAATTTCACGTCGGAAAAATGACACATCTTTTGAAGCTAACCACGAGTCGATCTATTTTTGGCATCTTCATAAGAAGGAATGTGCTGATCAGCCAGGCCATGTGCCATCGATCGGAACAAGTGATAATCGAACGGGGCAATGTCTGGTGAATATAGCGGGTTGGATAGGACTTTCCGCTTAAGCGTTTCCAAGTAGGTTTTCGTCCGTTTTGCAACATGTAGCCTAGCGTTGTTATATTGCAAAATTACTTTATCTGTGCTCATATAGCGCCCGCTTTTTGTTTTCTTCACTGCTCGGCTTAAATGTATCAGTTGTAGTCGATAGCAATCTCTCATGATGGTTTCGGTCTGTTTGAGTAGCTCATAATTAACTACACCCAGTTGATTCCACCAAATGCAGAGCAGAAAGTTCGAACCACGGATATTCGGCTTTACCACCGATAGTGATGCATGACTGGGCTACCTCACGATCTTCTACGCTTAGGGTTATCGTAGTGTATCCATTTTTCATGACCGGTGTCACGAGCAGTCAGTTAAGTGCTTGGGCGATCATGTCTCGAAAGAGACATGACTGACTGGGTAGAAGATTATCCCGCAGTAGGTTGCCATTGCTTTCTGCGGTAGAATGGTTGCCGACCAATGATATAGAACCTAATCTGTCCTGATATTTAACCCATAACTGGAAGGAATAGACGGATTAATACCTTTCCCAAGGGTATTTGCGCGTAAGTGAATGCAATGAATTCAGCTGGAATTCGAACTCGGCTCCCCGATTTCTCGTTCCGAGCAGATATCCAATGCACCACAAAGCACATCCGGTGTCACGATACAATGCATAAAACCTTACCTTTTCTGCCGCTGAAAGAGCTGTTCACAATTGACAAGACGCCGTTTGACGTGTCTCGGTTTCAACTTGTACGGCACGCAATTTCCTTGCATTTGAATCATTCCTAATGTTTTCAAACGTTTCGAAACTGTTGTGTGATCAACTCCTAATGATTATGCAAGTTTAGTTTGCGCATGACATGAGTCTTCATGAATTAATGCCTCCAGTTATTCGTCTTCAAACGTTTTCGGTACGCCAGAGAGTTCTTTATCTGCGACATCAAAATCATTGTTTTTGAAACATCTAAAACTAATCTTTGCATGGTCGCCGTATGTCTCAACACGAATTCTGTGTGCTTCCGTTGCAGATTTCGTTTGAATAAAGTAGTGCAGTAAAACTCCCCGCAAATACACTTTCTTTGGTACGAAAAAAGCTATGAAAAACAAAATTGTTTACACTTCGCTGAAATGACATACACTGAACTTCAGTACTTTCTTATGGATGCGTTACCATTTGAAACTAGATGCACGCAGTTCTTGGAACGCCATTTGTTGGAAAACAGCGAGAACATATTCAAGTTTCTAATTCTATGCTAACAGTTTCTTTTATACTAATAGTTTCCTTTCTCGCAATTCTCGCTTGTGGAACTCTCTTCTGGCTCCATGCTTTTCTGCCAACTTTAATCTGCAAAATTTTGAATACCTTCTTGATTACTCGTTTCTCTTTCTGCTCATTTTTAATGCCCCTGCTTTTAATTCTTCCACAACCTGTAACCACTTGCGTCTTAGTGGCTTTACTGCTTTGCCTGAGATGATACCGTTTAAAATACACTGATTCTTTAGAAATTACTTTGACCATAAATCTGCTTTCGAAAATCTATGCGAGAAGATATACATTCTTCAAAATGCTGTCAGTAGTCGACATGTTTAAAACACGCCATATTATAAGATGGTTTTTCCTACACAAGTGAATGCGGGTTCGACCGCTTTCATTGAACGTATTCTCCATATCACGCCATAGTATAGTAGATATAATTCCCCTAAAAATAAAAAATAAAAAATAAACAATATCGCCCCTTGCATCCCTACAGGGAGAAAGTGATTATAAAGTGTTTAATGATGGACAGTTTTTCGTTAAAAAAGACAAATATGTAAAAAATAGAAGACATAGCGATCGTCTTCATTAAGCAGTTGATGAAATGCTCTTCAAAAACCCGCAGTTCGATGAATTAGAAACAATTTTGAGAAAAAAAAAAAGAGTTAAAGAATAACTCAAAAAACGAAGAGAAAACAACAAATTTAAAAATATCTGCCTTATTGAACGGATAGATGAAGAAAGAAAAGAACGAACACATAGTGAATGAAATACGAAGGCATGATTGAATGAATGAAAGCATGATATTATATAGGCACCCCCACTAAATTGCTGAAAAAAAAAAAAACAGCATAGTATGCAGAAAAAAGGTCCCAAACTTAATAAAAACGAACTTTTTCCACAAAAATGTTTCTGGTATTCTTAAGAGAAAAGAACAAAGTATTTTAAATTATTTTAAAACATTTTTAATCCCTTCTAACACGTTCAAAAATTTGGCAAAATCTTGTTTTTATTTTCTTTAGCGGGAGCCAAATCGTTACGAGAGTTTACAATGGAAAACGTAATATAACTTTTTTCCAGTGACAAACGCATTAATTTGGAAATTCTTACAAAAATCAGATAATTGTCGGATTTAAATGAAACTTTCAGAACTTATTCACAAGTGAATGTAATTATTATTTTAAAAAAATATTGGTAAAAATAATTTTTTTAAATCTGTTACTCCCTCCACGAAAATTCATGAAATTTCAAGAAATTAAATTCTGTAGACAAAATTGGTTTTATTAGTAAATAATTGGACTCATTGGAGAATATAAATCATGTATCATCTTATCAACTATTTAGCAGCTTTTACCGAAAATCTGCTCCTAATAGTAAAATAAAAGATGTAATAAAACTATGACGTTATTTAATTTGATAAACTTTTAATTGCTTTAATAAATAATATAAATTAATGACATTATAGTCTGAAGAAAATGTTTTTCGATTAATAATGCAATTTTAAAAGATTTGTTTTGATTTTTTTAATTATAATAATTTATAAATTTTCAAAAATATTTTTTAAATATTTCCAAGACTTGGAGACTTGTATGTAGGTTATAAAGCGAAGACTATATTTACTAATCGAAAAATCAAACGTTTGAGACAAATCATCCAGCAATCGTATTTTCAATTTTTTTTTATTTGTGTATTTGAATTTTTGTTTTATTTTGTTTTGTATGTTATTTTCTATTTGTACATTAAAAGGTCATATGTTTTATGGTTTCTTCCTCTTACCGGAAAAAAAAAATTGTACAATTATGTCACTTGTGATCGCTATGTACTGATCTTATCTGGCAGCTGTCGAGCTGTCAACATATTTCAAGTACAGTGGCAAATATCAAAAAATTCAACTCTGTGACTAAAAATAGTTTTATTCTAAATTTCATGCTACAAATAAGTAATAGTTCTGTAAATCAGATTAATTTAACATTAAATTTGCTAATTTTTCAAAGATAATGTGTCACAGATGTGTATTTTATAAGATTTTTAAAACCTAGAATTAACTTTTGCTTACAAATGTGTCGATCACTCAAAAATGGCCGAAAAATAGTAAAAAAAAAACTTTTAATTGAAACAAATTAGATTCCAATCAATATAATTTCTGTTTGAAATACACCAGATTATTTTGCTTACTGGAAATAGTAAATTTAAACATTTAGCTTTCAATTAAAATTAAATAAAAAATTTCAAGAAAACTTTTATTTATAAAAATTCAATTTAAATGTTAGTTATCGAAAATGAGCAGAGATACCTATTATAATAGTATAATATCAGTAACCTCTGGAATGAACGAGAAAAACAGAGCTGAAATAGACGAAGGCATTTCCTTTCAAAAATAAACAAAAAGAGGAAAACGAAAAGACGAAGAAAGGGAGAGAAAAATAGTGAAAAGAACGAAAAGATTTGATCATTCGTTTATTATTGCGATGAGGTAGAGAGTACTTTTCGATTGTTCATTGCTCGTGTTTTTAACCACATAATTATTCATAATGGCGAATGTGAAACCAAAGGTTATGTGGAGAAAGAAGAACATTTTTTTTATCTCATTTGATTTAAATCCGTTGTATAATATCACCGTGACGAAAATTTCTTAAATGTGTGTTTCCTTCTGCTACTTTTCAATCTCTTGTTATCGATCCGTGGGTTCGTATGTTTCTTTGGGGGTTTCATTTTCTCTATTCAGGTTTTTTTCTCTTTTACATTCGCTTTTGTTATGTTTCTCTTTCTATCAAATTATTCAACAGCATCTTGAGACTCTCCATATATATGTACTTTTTGTAATCGTTTTGCACCAAGCAAGGCTATAAAGCGACTAAGATGCAAGTAGGATTAAAAGTAAAAGAATATGAGAAAAAGAAGACTTTATTAAGAAGCGAAAACAATAAAAGCACACGAATTAAGACAGAAAATAACGATTGATACTACATTTAAATTTTTGAAGACCAAAGTTGACTAAAAAACAAAAAACCGGAAGGGAGTTTCACAATTGAAAAGTGTCAGAGAAGAAACTGCTAGCATAGAACTTACGCTTACATTAAGCCATTTTAACTGTAAAATGATGAGACTTTGTCCTATATATATATATATATATATATATATATATATATATATATATATATTCAGTGTTGAGTTGTGATAATATTCAAAGACAAGTTTGTAGCTTTTCAATAGAGATTATTGATAAAATGTACTTTGGCAAGCAGGTTTTTTTTATCATGAAGTGCTCGATATCGTGGTGGAGATAGAGCGTTGATAAACACTTGTCACCTACTCAGTTCAAGCGACACGCTTATATATATATATATATATATATATATATATATAGTCATCCGCAGACAGATCTGTTCCGCTGTATCACAACTCATCGGTACTGTTAGACATCCGATTGCTTTTAACCCAGGATTGAAACCCGACCGAATTGGCGTCAGTCTGCGATTCTATCTCTGAGCTATGGTAGAAGAAGGCAGACTTTTAGCGTATGATGTATCGTACGCCAATAGCCAGAGTGCTCAATCAAATTCATTACTGAATGAGCGATGCGTAGATGCTAGAATGGCTACTGTTTTTTCGAAGTCTACGATTCTTCCAGAGTGCTCAGTCAGAGTGTGAGAGCGTAAAAAATAAATATAAATAAATATTCATATATATGTACAGACACGTATACACACTTACACGCACAAATATAAATAATTTGGTAGCGTTAAAAAAATGGCGCTCAATAACATACCTATTAAGTATATATTAATAAATATAAATATTATCCTTCGTCTATAGCACGAGTTTCATTCACTATGCAATCATATATATATATATATATATATATATATATATATATGGGAAATCTCAAGAGCCTAGTCACAATAGCTCAATCAAATCACATATGACAAAGTAACGCGGCAGAAATATATATATATATTCACCTGCTCAATAGACGTGGGTGGAGTGTGAACCATGCGACAGATAGATCTATCTACTCCAATTGAAAAAAACAAACAAAACAAAGTGAGAAGATTGGTAAAGAGAAAGCCGGAAACCACATCCTAAACAGGAAACAAGGGATGATCCTCGTAACCTGTTCAATAGACGTGGGTGGAGTGTGAACCGGGCGATAGATAGATCTATCTACTCCAATTGAAAAAAACAAACAAAACAAAGTGAGAAGATTGGTAAAGAGAAAGCCGGAAACCACATCCTAAACAGGAAACAAGGGATGATCCTCGTAACAGGTTCAATAGACGTGGGTGGAGTGTGAACCGGGCGATAGATAGATCTATCTACTCCAATTGAAAAAAACAAACAAAACAAAGTGAGAAGATTGGTAAAGAGGAAGCCGGAAACCACATCCTAAACAGGAAACAAGGGTTGATCCTCGTAACCTGTTCAATAGACGTGGGTGGAGTGTGAACCGGGCGATAGAGAGATCTATCTACTCCAATTGAAAAAAACAAACAAAACAAAGTGAGAAGATTGGTAAAGAGAAAGCCGGAAACCACATCCTAAACAGGAAACAAGGGATGATCCTCGTAACCTGTTCAATAGACGTGGGTGGAGTGTGAACCGGGCGATAGATAGATCTATCTACTCCAATTGAAAAAAACAAACAAAACAAAGTGAGAAGATTGGTAAAGAGAAAGCCGGAAACCACATCCTAAACAGGAAACAAGGGATGATCCTCGTAACCTGTTCAATAGACGTGGGTGGAGTGTGAACCGGGAGATAGATAGATCTATCTACTCCAATTGAAAAAAACAAACAAAACAAAGTGAGAAGATTGGTAAAGAGAAAGCCGGAAACCACATCCTAAACAGGAAACAAGGGATGATCCTCGTAACCTGTTCAATAGACGTGGGTGGAGTGTGAACCGGGCGATAGATAGATCTATCTACTCCAAGTGAAAAAAAAAAAACAGTGAGAAGATTGGAAAAGAGAAAGCCGGAAACCACATCCTAAACAGAAAACAAGGGATGGGCCTCTTAACCTGTTCAATAGACGCGGATGGAGTGTTAACCAGGCGATAGATAGATCTATCTACTCCAATTGAAACAAAAAGAAACCAAAGTGAGCAGATTGGAAAAGAGAAAGCCGGAAACCAGATCCCAAACAGGGAACAAGGGATGGGCCTCTTAACCTGTTCAATAGACGTGGGTGGAGTGTGATCCGGGTGAAAGATAGATCTATCTACACCAATTGAAAAAAAAGAAACCAAAGTGAGAAGATTGGAAAAGAGAAAGCCGGAAACCACATCCCAAACAGGGAACAAGGGATGAGCCTCTTAACCTGTTCAATAGACGTGGGTGGAGTGTGAGCCGGGCGATAGATAGATCTATCTACTTCATTTGAAAAAAAAAACAGTGAGAAGATTGGAAAAGAGAAAGCCGGAAACCATATACTAAACAGGGAACAAGGGATGAGCCTCTTAACCTGTTCAATAGACGTGGGTGGTGTGTGAACCGGGTGATAGATAGATCTATCTACTCCTATTGAAAAAAAGGAAACCGAAGTGAGAAGACTGGAAAAGAGAAAGCCGGAAACCACATCCTAAACAAGAAACAAGGGATGAACCTCTTAACCTGTTCAATATATAACAAGAAATTCTGTCAAAATGCCAATATATAAACGATAAAAATCTACTACAATACCAAATTTATGAAAGAAACGTAATAAATTTATTTTAATAATAAAAAAAAACACTAATAAAGAGACATATAAGAAAACAACAACACGAACAGTCATGTGAAGACGCGCAAAATGAAGAAAGCGAAATAGCAAAAAATCTTAGAAATCTTTCATAATGGCTAATGATAACTGAAAATACTCAAACATTGGACAATTTATATTTAACTATTTACCGGAAAACAAGCAAATAATCCTAAATAAAAAATAAAAAAATAAATGAATTTTTAAATTGGTCACACACACAGACACACACTCTCTCTCTCTCTCTCTCTCTCTCTCTCTCTATATATATATATATATATATATATATATATATATATAAGGCAGACACGTTATTTCATGGTAAATCGGAAGTTTGGCCTATTTCAAGGGAACCATCATCAACTTCCGTTGATGATGGTTCACCTGAAATAGGCCTATATTTCCGATTTACCATGAAATAACAAATAACGTGTCTACCTTAATTTTTCTTATATGTGCTCTATATGTATTTATATACATACTAGCAGTATAGCCCGGCGTTGCTCGGGTGTAATGAAAGCTTTAAAACTAATCCATGGTTCTGGAGCTCATACTCTTTGGACGTTGGCACAAAAAACTAAAAAGCAATAGTTGTTTCCAGTTAAAGCGAAACCGTAGACTGAAAGAATAAAGAAATGGATGTAAGTCAAATTTTGATTTCCTGGTATCGATATCAATTAAGCTTTTTCGTCGTAAACTGAATTTTAAAGGCTAAATAAGTCCTCTGAGTAAATGGTATCATGGCTGAGACTAAGAACTACAATTATACCTACTTAGAGCCAAACCCGAAGCAAAAACTAAAATAAAGGGGCTGAAAAAATACAGACATACACACAAACATCTTGCCTTTTATATATATATATATATATATATATTATCGATTTTCTGCACTATTGTAAGAACTGCAACCTTGAAACTTCTGAATATCGTTTCTTATGCCTTTGTCTATGAGTGTATCAAATTTGATTAAAATCGGACCACTCCTTCTATAACCCGATTTTTTCGATTATTGATTTTTGATATTTATCGAGGGTACCTCGAAACAAAACCTAGCTAAGAACACTCGCAGACGCTTATAGTACAAGTGTGTAAATTTTCAAGAAAATCAGTTCAACCGTTTCGGAGTCTATAGGTAACGAATACACAGACAGACAGACAGACAGACAGACAGACAGACACACACACACACACACACACACACACACTCACACAAAGTTCCATTTATAAATAAGTTTAGATTAGATATATTTAGAGCTCTCTTAGAGAGTTATCCTACCACTGTATGTACAGGATACTCCTTTGGATTCTTCTATATCTACACCGCTGATATATATATATATAGTAGACTCTCTCGTCGTTTTCGATGTATGAGGGTCAAGCAGCTCAGTTCTTAGAACCAACAACCAGACTACCCGCACATATCATTTATTTATAGTGGTGATGGCTTGTGCTGAACCACCCACACTTTTTGAAAGATCCGATTGCAGAAAACTGCCACTAGGTCTTCAAACAAGTTTTTCTGCTGGTTTTGAATTCCTTATTGTCTTTTTTGATCGTTAGATAAGTTTATAGAACCCAGTCTGCCCTGCTATTTACCCATAACTGTAGGGAAAGGGATGGTTTTATATTTTTTCTAAAGTTAACAGGAAAAGCAGAAAATCTCGACGGTATTAGCACATAAGTGAATGTAATGAACTCGAATGGAATTCGAACTCAGCTCTCCGATTCCTTAATACGAACCGCTTTTCATTCAACCCCCCCCACACACACTCCTCCCCATCTCTCTCTCTCTTTAATAAACCATGGTTAAGTGTACTTGTCAGAATTGCCCAATAAATAGAACTGATAAAGTTTTCAATAAACAATAAGAGAAGAAAGAAAAAATAGGGAAAAAATAATACGACGCAAACCACACACACACACACACACACACACACACACACACACACACACACACACGCATATATATATATATTGTTAAATATAACAGACAATGAATATCTATTATGTTTAATCATGAACCGTTCTAAACATCGTATTTTGGCTTTAATTTCAGGTGAAAATGAGGACTAAAATTGTCTAACAGTTGGATATTTTTTAATTATGCTGGGTCTTAGCTTTCACAACACAAGCAAGTCACAACACATTACACTGCATTTAGATATATGGTTCAGTTAACATTTCGGTCTCTCGCGTGGTGTGACGTCATAGAACCACATTACAGATTTACGACTTGCGTCTGCTATTCGGTGACTGTTATTGTAGCATAGCAATGTTTTATGCTAACACAAGAGAATCTATATATATATATATATATATATATATATATATATATATATATATATATAAAAGGCAATCTGTGAATCTGTGTGTGACTGTTCCCTATGCACGCCTACATTTTTTAAGTTACGCCCTTCAAACTTTCTAGGGACACATATCTACAGGGAAGCCAGGTCGACACATATTTTTGGGTTTAAGTTCAGCAATTTTCCGTTTCGCACTTTTTGGCCAATGAACACTATTGTTATTAAATATTATTAAATTTTAATGCTTCTAAAACGAAGCTACTGTCAATTAACCATCATCGACAATCTCACCTACCTCCCATTAGCATGGACCAGGCTTGCCTCCCAGAGAGTAAAACACTACGCCTCCTTGGTCTCACACTTTCAGCGGACCTCAAATGGAATGACTATATCGAATCCATTGCTAAATCCGCTGCTATGAAAGTCGGTTCTCTGTGTAGGGCCCGGAAGTTTTTTCCGTCTAAATCTATCCTGCACATTTACAAATCTACCATCCGCCCGTGCATTGAATACTGCTGCCATATCTGGTCGGGTGCCCCTGCTGTTCTCCTCGGGCTTCTCGATAAGGTTCAGAGGAGGGTCTGTAATGTGATAGATACCGACTTGGCAGACCGCCTGCAGTCTCTCTCCCACCGGCGAGACGTGGCTTCGCTGTGTCCCTTCTATAAATACTTTCACGGCTTCTGCTCCGATGAACTTAGATCACTGGTGCCCCCTAAATACGAATTTGCACGAGATACTAGATTAGCAACTAGATCCCACCCTTTTACAGTGAAATCGATAAAATGCAGCAGTAACTTCTACTCCAATAGTTTCTTTCCTCGCACTTCCCGACTGTGGAATTCTCTTCCAAACGATTGCTTCCCCGACGGCTACAATCTCCAGGAGTTTAAATGTAAGGTCAATAGACACCTCCTAACACACTAACCTGCTCCCATTCTATCAAACACTCTTCCCATCTGCCCGACACTCATCCTCGCTATCCTTACTCATCTATCACCTTTCTCCTGACATTCCCTATGTCTATCCACTCCTTCTCTTTATCTTCCCCTATGTAGCCCCATGCGCAATAGTGGCAGTGGAATGCCTTGCTTGGGGTGAGATGATTAAAAAAAAAAAAAAAAAAAAAAAAACATTTGCTCCATAAAACATCTAAGATCTAAGTTGGTTACTAAATTACGTCATAGAAATGAGATCATACGTGTCAAACGTGACTAAAGTATTTTTTTTATTAAAAAAAATAAATAAATAAAAAATAAGCCTTTATATTTAATTTTTATTCTGACGTTTTAAAAATTCATTTGGTCAACAAAAAAAGAAATGTGCATATTTTTCCTCGTAATTTTGAAACAAAAGAAATATTTTTTTTAAAAATGTGTTTTTTTTTCAAACAAAAACAAAATATGTAAAATAAAATGTGGCATCTTCTCCTACAACTAAAATGTTCTGAGTTGCACGGGCAACGCCGGGCTATTATGCTAGTATTAAATTAAAGGCAAAACACAATGTTTAGTTCGGCTCATGATTAAACATAATAGACATTCATTGTCTGTTATATTTAGCAATGTATGCTTAGAAAATCTGCTGCTTCGATACACTATATATTACAAAAAAGTGAAAGAACACGTAGATTAAAAACCCACTGTTCAAGCATTTACTTTTATAAAGAGTGCTCGATACAACTGCCACACCCTAATTTTCTAAATAACCATAAATTCGTCTTGTATTTTAAAATAAATCATTTTCGCCATTTATTTTAACATATCACCTGAAGAGGGACAGTTTTGTTCTGAAACATGAAAAATTTTGTGTGTAGTGATATTATGCTTTTATAAACTATTGTAATAACAAAATTACAATATATATATATATATATATATATATATATATATATATATCACGAAGGTTAACCAAATGTTTTAAACAACCGACGATTTAAAAGTCTTTGTTTGAACATTATTTTTGATCGATACTCTTACTTATGTAGATATTCTGTTTTTCGAATAAATAATTTCATATATATATATATATATATATATATATATATATATATATATATATATATATAGTGTACCGAGGCAGCAAATAATTTTCTAAACATATACTGTTAAATATAAGAGGCAATGAATTGTCTATTATGTTTAATCATGAGCCGTTTTAAACGTCGTATTTTGGCTTTAATTTCAGTTGAAAATATAGACAAAAATTCTCCAACATTTGGATAATTTTTTATTAAGTTGGTTCTAAACTTTCGGCTCACATAAGCAATCTTTAGAGGGGTTATTAAGACGGTAACACAATAACATCCACCATCAGCGACGATTTTATCTTGTGTTGACATAAAACTCCGCTAGGCAACGGCAATAGTTACCAAAAATAACAAATCCAGTTCGCAAATTTGCAATGCGGTTCTATGACGTCACACCACGTGATAACGCGAAATGACAACAGAACCATGTATTTAAATGCAATGTAATATATATATATATATATATATATATATATATATATATATAAGATAAAAATAGGCAAAGAACACTAATCAAAGTTATCAAAGCAAGAATGGTGTTAACAGACAAAATGGATACAAACAAGTAATTGTAATGTTCTGACTTCAAGAAAGAAGAAAAATATGGCGGATTCGACCGAGACATAGACTATTATAGTGGCTAGAAAGAAATCCCAGCATGAATCTGTACGAAATTTGAGGAAGAAGATCTAATTTTTATCATCGCACTTCTCTTTCGAATAATCTGTGAATATCCTCCATCCGATCACAACCAGAATTCAACCCAGAATCCATTCTGTCAGTTAAGTGCCATACATAATGCATGCTTTGGGCGATCATGTCTCGAAAGAGACATGACTGACTGGGTAGAAGATTATCCCGCAGTAGGTTGCCATTGCTTTTTGCGCATTACCTTGAATCCATTACCTTGTTGAAACATTTCCCGTAACCAGAATGAGTAAAGGTTGGTCAAAAACATTACATAATACACCAGGCTACCGACGTCCATCCAGCAATTGTTACTAGTAAGAACAATACATCTGTCCCATCTGTCAAAAGTATATGTAAGTCTTTCTCCGGATTTAAAAGTCATATTCAAAGACATGCCAGCCGAACAATGATTCATTGTGTCCCTGTCAACATTTCCGGGCACAGAATAATAAATAAACAAAAACAGAAAAAAGAAAAAGTCTTACTCGATAACGAATCGACTATCGCCATATATTTGTGCGCGTGTGTATTATTTAGCCAATCCGCAGCGTGCTGTGTTTCATTGGTCGATGCATATTATACTTGTCATTCAGTTTATAGAAAAAACAAATACCACTGAGCTTTGTAGTTTCGACACATCTCTACCAAAAATACACAGCAGTATTTTTAGGTTAATGGATTCTTTGTGCATAGAAAAAGATGACAATATATCAGGGAATTACCTTTGTATATGAAAAAACGCCTCAACTTCCTATATATATTTTTTTAATCATATCACCCCAAGCAAGGCGGTGACGCCACTGATGCGCATGGGGCTACTTAAGAGTAAAATGATTGGAAAAGAGAAAGCCGGGAACCACATCCTAAACAGGAAACAAGGGATGAGCCTCTTCACTTGTTCAAAAGACGTGGGTGGAGTGTGAACCGGGCGATAGTTAAGTCTATCTCCGGAAAAGTGGGTGAAAAGTTGATGGATGGACTTCTCTCTCCAAATCTGTATTTCAAGGACAGCCATCGGAACACTGGCTTCAAAAACGCGGTCGTGCCAAGAATTCTACAGCCCGTGCGTGATATATGACTTGAAAGAGTTACACTATTTTTCCTCTATCTCTCTCTCTCTCTCTTTCTTTCTTTTAATCTTTCTCTCCCTGTCTCTCTCACGATATATATATATGTGTTTGTGTGTGTGTGTGTGTGTGTGTGTGTGTGTGTGTGTGTGTGTGTGTAAATGTCGCAAAAAACTTTGTTGAATTCAACTTACCTGATCTGTGTTTAATTAAAAGACAATTCTAGTATTTCACCAAAACAGAAAAAATGAACTTTTTACCGGTAGAAGCCCAGAAAAATCATCCATACGCAATCATCAGGTGACCTGATGATTGCGCTTCGCATGAAACAGTCTGTCGCCCTTGGATGTTGACTTCAATGTTCACAATTTTATATTTACATACACTCTATCTCTGATATTGAGCACTTTATCCTATAAATATAGCACACCATAAAACTATATTTATTCATATATATATATATATATATATATATATATAGCCATCCGCAGACAGATCTGTTTCGCTGTATCACAGCTCGTCAGTACGGTTAGACAGCCAATTGCTTTTTACCCAGGATTGAAACCCGACCGAATTGGCGTCAGTCGGCGATTCTACCTCTGAGCCATGGGCGCTAGGTAGACGGAGAAAGACTTTTTAGCGTGTATATTATCATTATACACGCCCAATAGCTGAGAGTGTTCTAATTCATTGCTGAACGAACGATGTGTAGATGCCAGAGTAGCTACTGTTTTTCATGATTTTTGTAGATGTTTTTTTTAGATTTTAAATACACATTTTTTTTTCAATTTTGGATTGTACTTATTTTCAGAAATGAGATTCATAGACATTTCCCGCGTATAAGATTTCAACCAAGAGGACACAGTTTGTTTCCTGTTTAGTTCTCAGACCTAAGAAAAAGTAGGGCTTCTTAGGCAATCCCTGTGGATGTTATTTTATAGTTGTTGCATATAGCTCTGCAATTGCTGCTGACAGCCAACTGTGCATTACTTTCAGTGTGAACCGGAAAAGTGCAGGCTTCATAAATCGATTTTATCGATTTTTATTCATAGATCAAAGATATCTGAGCACCATCATGCATATCCGAATCTACACAGTGTATCTTACGCATATGTTTATGGGAGTGTACGTATCTCCGATTGATTTTGCGTGTGGACGCTAGCCTCGGCGTCATTATGCTAATATAAGCCTACAAAAACGGACCGACTCTCACATGCAAATCCACAATTATGCGTACATGTCAACTGTGACTGTCTATATATTGGGTCAAACTTATATAGGTTCTATATTTCCTATTGATTTTTCAGAAGAAAGAGAAAAAAAATGAGATAAGCTAGCTAACGAAATGATGTCGTTGTAACATTTCGCCAACGTTACATATTGGTGATAAAAACGTTTTTATTTTTGTTTTTTTGCAGACACCTCACAAAGTGCCCGCAACGTTATCTTGTGTTATTGCAAATACAGTGTAACCCTGATATAAGAGAGTTGTCGGGACCGGGTAAAATTCTTTTATATCAGGGTTTCTCTTATATCCGAGTTTGGTCTATTTTATATACATTACCACAGACTCTAATTTGGGACTAGATAAAATATCTCTTATATCCGGTTTTCTCTAATATCCGGGTTATTACGTTGCCTTTTAAACTGCAAGGCTTTTCCCAGAAAATGAATAGCAAACTCCAGTAAGATTTTAGAGCGTAAACACATCATCTAAATTAGTGAGGTCAATTTAAAAATATGAAAATAAATTTGATAAACTCTGTACATATTGATTGATTTGTTTTTTCAGCTATCAACCTTTTTCATGTTATTTAAAGCCAGAAAATATTTTTATATTGTAAGAATTCTTTTGAGATAATGATTTTTTTTTTTTTTAATTAATCCATAGATAGGGGGAAATGATGTAGATTCAGACGTTTCCCAAAGGCATTTAAGTGAATATAACAAACCCGACAGTAATTAGATGTCGGCCATTTTTGTGCCGTTATCCATTACACCAGCGTCACACCCAAGGTTACAGCACTTGGTATTCCCAAACAGTCACCCATCTCGATGCTGACACAGCTGGACGTTGCTAAACTTCGGCACGAGAACCAATGTCTCAACGTGATACGTTCGTAAGCCTTATACATATTGTCAAGTGAAGGAAAAAGTTATTCGGATGCTATTTGGATCTTGCGGAACTTTTCAGCATACCATGATGCCAGATAGAGATTATCACCTCTCAGTTGCGTCCCCGTTTTCGGACAGAGTACGGCTCTGTTTTATCTCTGGGCAGAAGATTATCCCGCAGTAGGTTGCCATTGCTTTCTGCGGTAGACTGGTTGCTATCTAAGGCTAAAGAACCCAATCCGTCCTGTTATTAACCCATAACTGAAGGGAAGTGACGGATTAATACCTTTCCCAAGGACATTTGCGCGTAAGTGAATGCAAAGAATTCCGCTGGAATTCGAACTCGGCTCCTCGAAGACAGATCAGTCAGTTAAGTGCCATACGCGAAACACGCTTGGGCGATCATGTCTCGAAAGAGCGTAAGCGAATGCAAGGAGTTCCAGTGGAGCTCCTTGCATTCGCTTACGCGCAAATGCCCTTGGGAAAGGTATTAATCCGTCACTTCCCTCCAGTTATGGGTTAATAACAGAATAGATTGGGTTCTGTAGCCTTGGTCGGCAACCAGTCTACCGCAGAAAGCAATGGCAACCTACTGCGGGATAATCTTTTCCCAGTCAGTTATGTCTCTTTCGAGACATGATCGCCCAAAGCGTGTATCACGTATGGCACTTAACTGACTGAATAGGTAGATGTGCGTCGTGGTGCAGTGAATATCGGCTCAGAACTCCAGTTCGAAATCCAGTCGAATTCGTTGCATTTTCTTACGCGCAAATATCCTTCGGAAAGATTTAAATTTGTTTCTTTTCTCTCCAGCTATGGGTCGCCCAAGCGTTTATCGCGTATGGCACTAACTGAATATAAAAGGTAAATAAGAAAAAAAAAAATCAAGCTTCATAATGATTTACCCTGTATGAACTGAGATCGTATTGGATTAAAACCTAAGTTTAATGATAATGTCTATGTAACAACGACGTATGCATGAATTCTGTTCACATCTTGCGGCTCGACCTTGTGTGACGTCACGTCTCAGTGGAGAGTCAAGGTAAATGTCATAGATATTGACAAGTCAAGGTTAAGTATTCTGATGCGATTTGATTTGATGCGGAACCTTTCAGCTACGACTCTTCGCTAAATTACCCTCACCGTGTGACTACGTCAAAGATAAGCGGTCAGTTTTTTTCCCTGGGGGGTGGCGGGGTCAGAAAAATAGTTGATTCCGATGTTACAGTAAAGACGTCGTAACGTCAAATGTCCTCGAACAAAATCTTATCTGCAACATTGCAAGATCGTTCCCTGATGACAGCAAGACGTACATTTTGAAGTTTAGATTATCTTCCCCATTTTCTTTTAATAATTTCTCAAATCAAGGCAATAAAGCTACTAAGATGCGAAAGAGCTTACTGTATGTGACAGAATATAAGAAAAAATTATTAAGGGGTCAGTCAGTTAAGTGCCATACGTGATACACGTTTCAGCGATCATGTCTCGAAAGAGACATGACTGACCGGGCAGAAGATTATCCCGCAGTAGGTTGCCATTGCTTTCTGCAGTAGACTGGTTGCCGACCAAGGCTACAGAACCCAATCTGTCCTATTATTTTACCCATAACTGGAGGAAAGAGACGAATTAATACCTTTCCCAAGGGTATTTGCTCGGAAGTGAATGCAAGGAATTCGACTGGAATTCGAACTCGGCTTCCCGATTTCTCGCTCCGAGCCGATATCCACTGCACCACGACGCACATATTAAGGGGTAAGAATAGTAAAAAAAAAAAATAAATAAATAAATAAACGATAGAAGAAAACGATAGACATAGCATTTAAATTTTTGAAGATCAATGTTGAAAAGCAAGAGGCTGGAAGAGAGTTCCACGAGCGATAAATGCAATAAAATAAACTATTAGCATAGAATTTACGGTCACATTGAGACATTTTAACTGTAAAGTGATATGACCTTACCTCCAATCAAGTACTGTGCTTAAATTCATAAAGTCTAGATATTACAGAAGAAAGTTCATCTGAACAATTAGCATGAAAGTATTTATAGAAAAGACGAAGGGAGAATTTCACGGTGGTGGGAAAGTGGCTGAAGCTGAGATGCTAGATCATCACCAATAATATTACTGATTAGTCTTCGACGATGGGGAAGTGGCTGCAGTCGAGTCGCCAGATCAGTACCTATCACATTACAGACTCTCCTTTGGAGCCTGTCAAGAACACTGAGGAGAAAGGCAGGGGCACCTGACCATAAATGGCAGCAGTACTCCATGCACGGACAGATGGTTGACTTGTATATATGCAGGATGGATTCAGGTGGAAAAAACATCCTGGATCGACATAGTGACCCAACCTTCTTAGCAGTAGATTTTGCTATGGATTCAATATATTCTGATGAGAAAAATTCTCTAGCACGATACAATGAACCAACTTTCCCAGCAGTAGAACTATCAATTCATTCAATATAATATTTCTTAGTGCAATAATGCGGCACGCGGTGAGGATCAGTTTCAATTTTCTCATTAATGTCAAGCTAAACTGGCTTAACCATAAATTTAGGCCAAGCAAACAATCTTATCTCAACTCGTAACATCGATCCTCACTGGGCGCTCCATACTTTTGTCCTTGTGCCACATCCAAGCTACATTTAAAAGATCACCATAACATTATTAACGGTTTAACACTTTCCCAGACGGTTTATTTTAGAACTATTGGGCACTTCGACGTGGTATAATGGTTAACAAGCTTGTCTCGCTGGATCGTACGTCTGAATAAAGACTTCGATCCTCCGTGGGTACTCTTCATATTCGGCTTTGAACCACATTTAAGTTACGCGTAGTAAATTGTTTCGAGTCCTTTGACGTGGTGTAATAATTAGCAAGCTTGTCTCACTTGATCAAGTACAACTAAGGTGTGAGTTCGAATCTCAATGGGTGCTCTACACTTTTGGCCTTGTGTCACTTCTAAGTTACACTTAATAAATCGCTTTGGATACTTCGACGTGGCGTAATGATTAACAAGTTTGTCTCTCTAGATCTAATACGATTGAGTAGTGAGCGCGATTGTTAGTAGATGCTCTATATTTATGGCCTTGTACCACACCTAAACTTCATTTAGTAAATCGTTATTTTTTTAATTATGGGGGCACTTCAGCCTGATTTAATGGTTAGCAAGCTTGTATCGCTGGAACAATTGTACAGACTAGTGAGTTTGATCCTCATTGGGTACTCCATGCTTTCAGTTTCGTGCCGCATCTAAGCGCAAAGAACATTTTTGTTTACCAATTTTCAAATACCCAAATAATGGCTTAAATTGTTTGAAACTGTGCAAAATTATTATCTTACCTTCAATCTTAAGTTTGAGTTAGAGTTTGAGTTTTGTTTAACGGCATATTAACCTTGTGGGTTATTTTATGCCAAAAAGGTAGGTTTTTAAGGTTCTTTTTTTTAATATTCGGATATAGTGAGAAAGTTGATTTAGTCATTTTTTTTATGAAAATCTTTATTTTTTTCTATTTTAGAAAACCGAAAATGCCTTCTTGTTTTTTATTCAAAAATGTATTGTTGGTAATATTTTTTTCTTCAAAAATGAATATTTTTCTATAACAGCATTTTTATGTATATATTTTTTTATAAAAGTCTTTTATAATTTTATAGTGTTTTGACCCCAGTTTGGGGAATAACTATTTGCCCATAGCTGGGACCCTAACAGGTGCTACCAATCTGGGTCAGAGTAGACCTGGGAACAATTGCAATTTAGAGGTTGTTCCGTGCTCCTCACAACTTCAAATCCAAATAATGACTTAATTTTTTTGAAACTTTGCAAAATTATTATTTTACCTTTCATCTTAAGTTTGCGTTTGAGTTTTGTTTAACAGCATATCAACCTCTGTGGGTTATTTAATGCCAAATAGTTGGAGTTTTAAGGTATTTTTCTTAATGTTCGGTTATAGTGGGAAGGTTGATTTAGTCAGATTTTAATGAATTTTTTATTTATTTTTATTCTCTTTTGTTTTAGAAAACTGAAAATGCCTTCTAGTTTTGTATTAAAAAATGTTTTGCTGAGAATTTTTTTCTTTCAAAAATGTGTTATGGTAATAATATTTTCTTCAAAAATGTATTGCTGGTAATATTTGTTCTTTAAAACTGTAAATTTTTCTATAAAAAGTCTATTTTTATACTTTCATAATGTTTTGACCCCAGTTTGGAGGTTAACTATTTGCCCATAGTTGGGACCATAACAGTTGCTACCACTCCGGGTCAGGATGGACCTGGGAACAACAGCAATTAAGAGGTGGTTCCATGCTCCTCACAACCTCCTAATCGGAGGCCTTGCTGCCGGATGCAGTTTACCGTCATGCCCAGGACTCTTTCATCTTGAAGTTTCAATTTTTATTTTACTGTCTTATCTGTTACAAACGCTAGAATTTGAAAAGTTAATAAACTAAACGCTTCAGTGAAATACCTTCATTTATAATGCAAAGAATTTCTGCCAAATGTGCTTGTTATATTTGTATACTGAAATTATAAAGTACCTGCATTTAGATGGCTGAATTCAAACCAAATTTGTCATTCTCTAAGATCCTCCGTCAGCAAAAATATGCCGACGTCGGTTATTATGAAACAAAAATACTCAGTTTCACTTTTTTTTTTCGCGACCTTCTATTTTTAATAAGTTATTTAGAGTTTCAAATCAATACCTCGGCCACAAGTGGAACTGTATCAATTGAAAGTTGTGCACCCCACCGACACTGACACCCGAGGGAAACATGGTTAATTGGACGAGACAGTTACTGAATGATCTTGATAAACGTCCAAATAGTATAAGAGGTCTATTTGAAAAGTATTTGACTATTTTATATTGCCCCTTATTTATATGTCGCGTTTCTATCAGAGCATGAGCAATCGTGGCTCTTTACGACTTCCTGATCTTTGTAGCGCTAAACAGCGTTTAACTGTTTATACGACCTGCTCTGCCATTCATTGACACAGAATCGTTAAATAATTTGCCCGCTGTTTCTCTCTACCATTTCTTTCGTCAATACATCCTGTGAGTGTTAAATTTTCCAAGCCATCCTTTCTTGTAACGTGTCCCAGAAATTTCTGTCTCTTTCTCTTTCTCTTTCTAGTTTGAGTTTGAGTTTTGTTTAACGGCACAACAACACCTCTGTGGGTTATTTAATGCCAAAAAGGTGGGATTTTAAGGTATTTTTTAATGGTCGGTTATAGTGAGAAGGTTGATTTAGTCGGATTTTAATGAAATTTATTTATTTATTTTTTTATTTTTTATTTTAGAAAACTGAAAATGTCTTCTAGTTTTGTATTCAAAAATGTTTTGCTGAGAATGTTTTTTTTTTCCTTCAAAGATGTGTTATGGTAATAATTTTTTCTTCAAAAGTGTATTGTTGATAACATTTTTTCTTTAAAAATGTATATTTTTCTATAAAAGTTTATTTTTATGTATATATTTCTATAAAAGTGTATATTTATACTTTCATGGTGTTTTGACCTCAGTTTATTTATCCATAGCTGCGACCTTAACAGGTGCTACTACTCAGGGTCAGGGTGGACCTGAGAATAACAGCAATTAAGAGATGGTTCAATGCTCCTCACAACCTCTCAATCAGAGGCCTTGCTGCTGGTTGCAGTTTACCGTCATGCCCAGGGCCCTCTTTCCAGTTACGATTTGCTTTAGAACTTCTTCGTTGTTCATGTGTTCTGTCCGTCATATTCTTGGCATCCGTCGTTTCGAGTTGCTTCTTCACTTTTAAGGAAATTGCTCGACTCACGCCATGCAGAAGAAATGATACAACATACTTGTTCTGTACCCTTTTCTTTGTTTTTAACCAAATATTCTTTTATTTTTGTTTAGTTTTTTGAAGGCATCTTTCGTTAACCAGATGTGTCTTTGGGTTTCTAACACTTTTTCGCTTTTCTGCTAATTCACTCCTTCTTGATGTGCCGTGTCTCTTCAGGACGTAGGCGATCATGGACTTCCACTTGACTCTATCCCTTGTCGCTCTCAATAATATTTCTCTTGCTATCTCTTCTACGCCCCGCTCCGTCAACCATTTGCTCAGACCTAACAAGTACGTCTGGCGCTGTTTTCCTCTGTCTCTCCTTCCATTTATCCGACCTGTGAGTATCAAGTTCTCCAGGCCCTCGTTACTCACATAATTAAATTTCTGTTCCTGCTGGATTCAGATGATAGCAATTCGAAGCCCATTTCTTTGACTTCTTTTTTTGATGACGATCTTACATTGTTACTTTACTGCTTATAGTTAGTCCTTTCTTCTAGCTTTTTATTTTTTATTTTTTTGTTAGCAATCTTTCTTCGTTACCTGTCCCAGAAAGTTCAACCATCTTTTATTTTAATGATGGTTGTTCTTTCACTTTCTGTTTTCTTTAAAACTTTATCGTTACCCACATGCACTGTCCGTGGTATTCCTAGCACCTATCCCTAAAGCCACATCTTTGTTGCTTCGTCACGTTTTCCTCATTTTGTTTAGTATTTTTGACAGCAGGGGTATACACGTATTTACATATTCTACTTAATTTCTCGATAATTTTAATCTTAATCTGCTCAAGTGTAGGGTTAATCGTTAACTTTCCCATTATCCGCATAGATTGTGCCTCTACCTTGAGTGGCTCCTGGTCCTTGTACAAATTTGCCACGCGGAAGGAAATATAGGTTATAGCAACTCTGCAGTCTTTTCTTTGTTTTTAACCAAATATTCTTTTGTCTTTGGTTAGTTTCTGGCAAGCCTCTTTCCCTATTCCGATGAGACTTTGAATTTTTGTTTCAGATTGACGATTTTCTGTTAATACGCTACCCAGATAATTAAATTTTACTTACCTGATTGATTTGGATATCTCCATTTCAAAGCTCATATCCTTGGCTGCTTTTCTTGCTGACAACGTTAGATTTTGTTATTTTACGGTTTATAGTTAGCCCTTTCTTCTTGTTCTCTATGTAGGAGGTCTTGTAGATTTCCTACTGAGCATGCCATCAATATAGTTTATTATCGCCGCCGATAGTAAATCATGGTAAGTCTTCTAGTTTTTTTTTAGGATCGACAAGCTGTATGGATTAAATAAAGCAGCTTACGTAGGGCTGTGGCCATTTAATCCACTTCAAAATATTCCTCTTCCGACTCCACACAGTTATCGCAGCGTTTTTAAAAAATGGCTGATTCA
Organism: Ascarosepion bandense; assembly: GCA_037127315.1. Classification (NCBI taxonomy): domain Eukaryota; kingdom Metazoa; phylum Mollusca; class Cephalopoda; order Sepiida; family Sepiidae; genus Ascarosepion; species Ascarosepion bandense. Next base: position 103,440 of record JBBBDQ010001172.1, on the reverse strand, counting down.
GTTGACAGTCATCATACAGTGTCGATTATTATGTCCACAATATATATATATATATATATATATATATATATATATAGAGAGAGAGAGAGAGAGAGAGAGAGAGAAGAGAATGGCAAAGCGGTATAGACGGAGAGGTTAATCCAAAAGATTTTATCCAATTAATATAAATTAATGGCTGTTTCAGTTGACAGTCATCATACAGTGTCGATTACTATGTCCACAATATACATACATACATACATATATATATATATATATATATATATATATATATATATAGAGAGAGAGAGAGAGAGAGAGAGAGAGAAAGAGAGAGAGAGAAGAGAATGGCAAAGCCGTATAGACGGAGAGGTTAATCCGAAAGATTTTATCCAATTAATATAAATTAATGGCTGATTCAGTTGACAGTCATCATACAGTGTCGATTACTATGTCCACTATATATATATATATATATATATATATATATAGAAGAGAATGGCAGAGCCGTATAGACGGAGAGGTTAATCCAAAAGATTTTATCCAATTAATATAAATTATTAATTAGATAAAAAAAGAGTTAAAAAAAAAATCACTCAGAATATTAAAAAAACAAAACGTTTTTAACAAAAGTAAAGCTTGTATTATTTAAACCGGAAATTAATTGAGAACAGATGATACATTCAGATCATTTATAATACAGACACATATATTTATCGCACAGACACAAACACAAATGTTATAAGAAAATATATACATACACAAAAAATTCTAAAAAATATGATGAGTGAACGTGACAATATAAATAAATTTACACTGTTAAAATGTATCTTGATGTATAACTGTCTAAATATCTGTTGAGTTTTCTTCTCAGTATATATACTAGCAGTATAGCCCGGGGTTGCTCGGGTGTAATAAAAGCTTTAAAATTAATCCATGGTCCTGGAGTTCAGACTCTTTGGATGTTGGTACGAAAGACTAAAAAGCAATAGTTGTTTCCATTTAAAGCGAAACCGTAGACTGAAAGAAAAATGAATGGATGTAAGTCAAATTTTGATTTCCTGATATCGATATCAAATAAGTTTTTTCGTCGTAAACAAATTTGGAAGGCTACATAAGTCCTCTGAGTAAATGGTATCATGGATGAGACTAAGAACTACAATTATACCTACTTAGAGCCAAACCCAAAGCAAAAACTAAAATAAAAGGGCTGAAAAAATACAGACATACAGGCAGATAAACAGACACACACACAAATATTTTGCCTTTTGTATATATATGTTATCGATTTTCTGCACTATTGTAAGAACTGCAACCTTGAAACTCCTTCTATAACCCGATTTTTTCGACTATCGATTTTCGATATTTATCGGGGGTACCTCGACACAAAACCTAGTTAAGAACACTCGCAGCCTCTTATAGTACAACTGTGTAAATTTTCAATAAAATCGGTTCAGCCGTTTCGGAGTCTATAGGTAACGGGCACACAGACACACACACAGACACAGACACACAGACACACACACAGACAAAGTTCCATTTATAAATAAGTCTATATATATATATATATATATATATATATTGTAACTAAGTTGTTGAACTCGTAGGTTTATTAACCTTTTGTTCATGCATTTACTTTTATAAAGAGTGCTCGATACAAATGTAGAGCGTTATACTGTAATGGTTGTTACAATGTTTTTAAATTCATAGTATCACTACACAAAAATTTTCATGTTTCGAAGCCAGCCCATTATGTTGTTGGCTTCATCCTCAGGTGATTTTTAAGAATTTCTAAAAAATCAACTGAGGATGAAGCCAAAACATAATGGGCTGGCTTCGAAACATGAAAATTTTTGTGTAGTGATACTATGAATTTAAAAACATTGTACCAACCATTACAGTATATATATATATATATATATATATATATATATATATATATATATATATTGTCATCCGCAGACAGATCTGTTCCGTCGTATCACAGCTCATCAGTACGGTTAGACTCCGATTGCTTTTTTTTTACCCAGGATTGAAACCCAACCGAAATAGCGTCAGTCAGCGACTCTACCCCTGGGCTATGGGAAGTAGGTAGACTTTTTAGCGCATATGATTATACGCGCCCAATAGCTAGCGCGCTCTAATTCATTACATTGAATGAGCGATGCGTACATTCCAGAGTAGCTACTGTGTATCAAAATCTACTATTTTTCCAGAGTGCTCAATCAGGGTTTGAGAGCGTAAATATTGTCATTCGCAGACAGATCTGTTTCGCCGTATCACAGCTCATCAGTACGGTCAGACTCCGATTGTTTTCTCAGTGGTCGAAGTAGTTTATTTTCTACCGGCGTATATTGTCAACAGTCGTACTCTTGTACATAGCTACATGTATATGCCTGTAGCCCAATAATAAAAGATCTTTATCAGTTAACTCGTCACGATTTCTGTAATTTTACCCAGTGTTTGAAAAGCGATTTTGGCTTTAAACAAATTCAGTTGCTGGGAGCCAAATTGAGACTCTGTGCGTGTCGGAGAGTATGTAGGCTATCAAACTCGATGTTCATCGAGAAAAAAACAAACAACAAAAACCACGGTTGCACAGTAAAATGCGCAAATACCCTTGGGGAAATATATTAATTCATCTGTTCTCCATCCATCTATGGGTTGAATAGCATGACGGAGTGGATTCTATAACCTTGGTTGGCAACCAGTCTACTGCCGAAAGAAATGGCAACTCACTGCAGGAAAATCTTTTGCATAGTCAGACATGAATCGAATGAGACATGATCGCTCAAACGTGTCCTACGTATGGCACTTAACTGATTGATAGTGTGATTGAAACGTAACTCCCTATTTCATGTATTATGGACTGTACCATCTTGTAAAAGTTATAGTTAGATAGGGAAGTCCATCATAAATAAAATAGAGAGTTACTTTTCAATCACTATATATATATATATATATATATATATAGGAAAGAATATTAAAACGTTTTGAGTTTTAAAATGTGTTTTTTTTACAGTATCCAGATTTTCTAAACAACATTAACAACCTAACAAAGCAATTTCTAAAATGTAAATACCCAATAAAAATAATAAAAGAAGCACTAAATAAAACCATCCACATAAATTGTAACACACTTCTCACATACAAGAAAAGAAAAAACAACAACCGAATTCCCATGGTTTTTAACCACAATCACCATTCACACACACTTATCAAAAATTTAAAAAATGATTACAAGAACCTCCAATCAAACAAAAAAATCAAAGACATTTTCGATAAACCACCCATAAATGCAATGAAACAAACACCCAACTTATCAACTATCCTCAGTTCTAACAAATATCTAAAAAACACAAACGTATCATGGAATTTAAAATGTCAGAAACCCAGGTGCCTAATTTGTAAACATTTGGTAAACGACACAATATTCTCTGTACCTAACACCAAAATCAAACTGTACCCACCACACCTCACTTGTGACAGCGAAAACATTATATACTTCCTCTTCTGTTCAATATGTCCCAATCGTGGATATATTGGCGAATCAGGGAATAGCTATAGAATTCACTTCAATAATCACAAACTTAATATACGCCAAAATAATTAATATTCCCCAGTAGGAGCACATTTCAATCAACCGGGTCACACCTTAGAAAATTGCAAATGTTTACTAATAGACTCCAATTTTAGTTCTACATACACACGCAGAAAGAAAGAAAAATACTGGATTTTAAAATTAAATACACACAAGCTAGGGTTAAATAGGGACTTAGGTGCTTTGAATCTTTACAAATACTTCAATAACTAAACTTTTTTAGATACATTTAAAAATATATTTTTTAAACTTTTTTAGATACATTTAAAATATTTTTTTTATCTAAAACAAATTTACAAGCATTATTAAAGATAGGTTTATGTTTACAAACAGTTTTTAAAAAATCTGTCGCTTTCAACGTCACTTGATGTAAAAACAAAAACTCTCTCCACAAACGCGTCACGGGATGTAAACAAACGAGTCACGTGATGCAAACAAACTCTTCACTGACGCTCTCGCGAAATCTCAGGAAATACGTTACTAATTCAAATTTTAAAATCATTTGTTTCTGATGAAGGACCGAGGGCGGTCTGAAATATAAAATATAATATGAGAAATAAACAAATACTGTCAAAAAAGAACATTTTAAAACTCAAAACGTTTTAATATTCTTTGCTATACATATTAAGACAGTATACGTGGATCATCACTATGATATATATATATATATATATATATAGTTTTTAAATTTATAAAGAAAAAAATTGCGATTATTAGAGACATATCGTTTTTAGACATAGATGGTAGAAATATACCAATCAGTACTGCATGGTTAGTGTCAATTTTCAGCCACTTTTCAAGTTGACGAGTATACAGAGTGATTGCTGGAGGGTCAGTCTTCGAAACTCTGGAGACGGGGGTCTGAAGGTAACAATAATCAGCTTAGTGCCAAACTTTCTATTTGTATTAATTCTCTCTCTCTCTTTCTCTCTCTCTCTCAATCTATCTCTGTCTCTGTTTTTTTCTCTACTGGTGTATGTTGTCGATAGCAGTAGCCAAGCATTTACTTTTTGACTTACTCTCCTCCCTTGCATTCGACATAATTTAACGCCTCTTCCATTAGTCACTTAGATTAAACATTTACAGTGAAAATTTCAGATCAAAATTCAGCAAATCATTGTCAACCTACGGATTTATTGATACCCACTTTTTAAAACAATTATTTAGACTAGTTAATTATAAGACTGGTAGGTTCTCATTAGTTGGTGGATTGAAGCTGTATCGGTTGTATATGAATATTGTTTTGGGCCAAATCAGCATTCGATAACTCTATTTTGCTTTCTGCTTGAACACTGACATCTGGCGCGGTGGTGGTGGTGGTGGTGGTGGTGGGGGACATGCAATATTTTTAGTTAATTGAGTCTTTAGAATATTTTAAGCTGAATAATTTGGACGGGAGCTGGCAGTCATCATTTTTCAGTCTTGATAGAATCCAAAAGCGCTTCAGAATCCTTTTAGGTGACAAATTATTTTTCACTCTCTAACCTTCCTCTCACAAGCGGGATGTGGCAAGCCTCTCGCTACTTCCATGGAAAGGGCTTGAACCAGCTGCATTCTTTGGATCCACCAGTTCTAACCTTCACAGCCGGGATTCGGGATACCACTCAGACTCTAGCAAATCACCCACATTTTCTCTGTATTTCATTGGTGTGAACCACTACACCATGAAAATTGATTCCCAAGAGGATGTTCCCCCGATCACTACAATCTTAACCTGTTCAAGTCTAGGGTTAATCTTTATATTCCCTTCCTATCCGCATAAAATGACTATTACTATAACCCTCTACTTCGAGTGCCCCCGGCCTTGTACGGGGTGACACTCACATTTAAAAAAGTCAGACAGTGTCTATAATATAGAAACAACTCTAAGCAGAAGCTTATAATTCATTATTTTGCTCATTATTCTGCTAATAAATCAGAAAATGCAGAACAAAAACAAAAGTGTGGATGGGGGAGGCTGGTCATCATCTGTCTTATCTTAAATTCATCTAGCCACAATCATTGACCCAAACAGATTATACAATATCCCTTGCACCAAAATACATTTTTACAACTGTCACCATAATACCTCACTGTCTCAAGTTTTATTTTACTAATTCAGTATTCGCACTGAAAGACGTTTATTTTATTGTGCTGGATTAGAAAGAAGATGCCATGTGCTTATTTTATGACTACAGCGTAAAATATTTCATTTTTTCCCCCTGTCACCTGAATAGATTCTTGGGTGTAAATGTGATATTCAAGCCATTTTTTATTGTATAGAGCAGTATTGTAAGTCACGTACAAACATACGCTTACCTTGTTGTTCGTTGTTAGAAAAACTTCATTTTTATTTGCACCTGCGTTTGCAAAATAATAAT